>LOJH01005568.1:0-17777 GCA_001685095.1 Ellobius talpinus | reverse complement strand
TCTTTCTTTCTTTCTTTCTTTCTTTCTTCTTTCTTTCTTTCCTTCCTTCTTTCTTTCTTTCTTGTAGACACAGTTATCATTCAAGCTAGTTTCTTACTTTTGGAGGGAGTGGGGGTTTCAAGACAGGGTTTCTCTGTGCAGCACAGGCTATTCTGGAACTTGCTCTATAGACCAAACTGGCCTTGAACTCACAGAGATCCATACATGTCTCTGCATCCCTAAGTGCTGGGATTAGAGGCATGAGCTACCATCACCTGGCTATTTTACACTGTTTTGTCTTTAACTGTATTATTCTGATTAATTATTATTATTATTATTAGGCCATTTTTACTGCCTCTTTTTTGTCTGTGATGTTCGCTTCTCTGAGGTTGTATCAGAGAAAATTAAATGTAGAGTCCAGCTGGGAGGATGGGCTCTCTCCTTTAGAAAGTGCTCCTGGGAATTCATCTCCAGTCAGTCGTGCTTCAACAGGTTATGTCTGGCCTGTGTTCCTCTGGCCACATGTGGTCAAGAATGGCTACGAATATGGCCCAACAAAAAACTGTAAACTTACTTAAAATATTGAGGGCTTTGCTGTTGCTGTTGTTTGTTTGTTTGTTTTGTAACCTTATTGTAGAGTTCTTGAACTTTATTGATGATGACCCTGGGTCATAATGCCAAAGGTTGGACCTGCCTACCGGCAAATAGGGACCTCTGGCCTCAGAGAAACTCATAGAGAAGCAGCCCGATGATTCCCCTTTAAGGGGCTCCTCTACTAGCTATTTTACTTCAGGTTCTTTCTTTACCCAGGAGGAGCAGAAGCCAGCTGTTGCTCCCACCGGCTCTGGAAACCATCCCCCAGCCAACAGAGTGACCATTGTTCCAGAAAACAAGTCCTGCAGGCCTTTCTACCTGAGAACTGGCCCACAAGGAATAGGCTATTTTCAGGTGCATTCACCTTCAATGGGGACCGAGCTGTCTGTGTTCCAATCTGTGCTTTCAAAGCACAGCCCCCACCCCCCAAATTCCAGAGATCCAACCTCCCACTTGACATCTCAATTTAGCATCTGCAAAACTAAGCCAGTTATTCGCTCCATCACCAAGCAACCAGCTGAAGCAGCTCATCTCTGATCCATTTCCCTCTTTATGGGCTTCACATCATTCTTCCAGTCACGTGGGCAAATCATCTTTGTACAGGTGATCATCTACTGCCTCTTCCTATTTATAACCCATACCCAGCCCATCAGCAAATCCTGTGGGCTCCTCTTCAGATTTTCACGGCATTTTACCTAGAGTAGCATTTTCGATTAGAGCGTGTGGCGGGGGGGATGAGTGGAGGGGAGAGGAGTAGAAAAGGAAGCTACCAACTGTTGACAGGACTCTCACTGTGTGCCTGCCAGGCACTGTACTGGGACCTGCTAAGGCGTTGTTACTATCGGAAACTTGTAACAATACATGACGATCTTGGCTCAGCTCCATGGTGCTCTCTGGAATTCAGTTCCCAGTGTCTCTCTTTTCACCCAAGTAGGAGTGTCTGAGAGACCGAGAGAGACTTCAGAAAGTAAGTCCATTCATATCCATTTCAAGATTTCCCTTTTTTGCTTTGAAAAAAAAAAAACCAAAGAGAGTGACCATATCCAATCCTGGGGAATTCAAAATACAGTGTGAAGCATGAACAAGGGTATAATGATAAATTTGGGGTAGATAATGAAAGAAAGAATTATTCTCAGTGTGTGGTATCAAATACTACCTTAAGGAGAAGGTAAGAGTTTGATGTGGGCTTCAAAGAAATCATCACCATAATGCAGAAGTTTGATATAAGACAAGAATTAATGTACGATTAGTGACAAAGCTCTCTCAAAAGGCATGTGTGCAACAAACTTTCAGGCAGATATGGTAGACACATTCTAAGACAGTGGTTCTCAACCTGTGGGTTGTGACCCCTTGGGGGATAGCATATCAGGTATTTACATTTCAGTTCATAACAGTAGCAAAATGACAATAATGAAGCAGCAATGAAAAGAATAAAATATGATTGCATGTCACCACAACCTGAGGAACAGGGGAGAACCACTGTTCTAAGATCCTAAGAGACACTTCCCATCCCATCTGCTGATATACACCCTGGCATAACACTTTCATTTTGAATGTGATTGCCACCTATGGCTTCTTTCCAGCCAATAGTTTCTGGCAGAGGTAAGGTGATGGCTTATGCTGGTTGTCAACTTGATGACCTGAAATTAGCTCAAACCCTAGTAACTGGGCAGACTTCTGAGGAATTTTGCTTGCCTGGATCCACTCTATGCCACTTTCTCGTGTCAGGCCACAGAAAAGGCCAGAGGAAAAGGAAGCCTTTGCTTTTTGCCTGCTCACCCTCACTCTTGCTGGCAAGTTCATCTATCCCGACGCGAAGGCATTCTTTCGCTGATGTTAGAACTTACTTCATTGGGGTCCAGCATATCATGAAGACCTGCTGAGACATCCAGCCTACCAGATTCTTGGTCTTTTCATCCAAAGACAGCCATTGTTGGACTAGCTGAACCACGACCTGTAAGCCGTTCTAATAAATCCCCTACTATACATTCATTCTATCAGTCTGTCCCTCTAGAGAACCCTGATCAATACAGGTAGGGAGGCTGTCACTTTCCTATTTAGGTTACCTAAGATGGTGGCATCTGTCTTGCTAGCAGACCTCTATTGCCTTGACAGTTCATGTGCATTGATGAAACTGGCCGTTGTGTTAGAGAAATCCTTGTGCCAAGAAACCAGTGAGTGTCTAGTCGATAAAAATCAAGAGGTGAAGCCCTCAATCTATCATCCTTCCCCCAGTCAGGCCTTCAGGTGAGGATTCAGGCCTTGTGAGGGACTATACCTTTAAGGACACAGCAGAGCACCTCCAGATATGCACAAAGAAACAGTGCAATAAGTGTGTATGTTATAAATTGCCAAGTCGTGGGGGTCATTTGTCACAAGGCAAGAAATAACTAACTCAGCCGGAGAATAATAAAAAAATGTTTCCCTTTATCTTTTTTATAGCAAACTTTCTAATTTGTAATCTGAACATTTGTTTAATAAATATTGAGCTTTCTTTATATGATTGTTAGTGGTAGAATTATTACACAACCTAGGCACACCCATCAGAGAAGACTCTCTCGACCTTCACAGGAAAGTGAGGTGTGCAGATTAATAACTATTAAAAAGGTAAAAGTTCGAGAGAAGTTGGAGATGAACCATGGTGGAGGGGCTTATGGGCTGGGTACAGAGTATCAGGGTTGGACATGCAGGCAACAGTATGAACCAGAACATAGACAAGAGGGTTTGTGGTGTGCCTACAACAGACAATGATTTCTTTGATTACAGAAGAGAAAACATTCCGAGTATTGGTACATGCAGGTAAGAGAGAATTGGAGAAGTAAGTTTGGATCATACTATGAAGCTCCCAGAACTCCATGCAAAGGGCCAAGAGTTGGCACAGTTTTAAAAAATACATTGTTCAAACTCCATTGCCAAAAATAATACAGTCACCGTTTCCTTCATGAAACATTCCTCATGCCAGTGCCGATGCTTTTAGATACTGAGCCAAAAGGAAAACTTCCTATACTTTGATCATGTCCCAGTTCATTCAAGAATATTTTGTACAAGCTCTCCCGAGACGCTCGCTGCATTTTATGATACAATTTGAAAACTCGAGTATCGCCGAAATCAAGAGATAAGGATCTATAAAGTATTGCTTGTGGTTTCGCTATGAATGAACTAGTTTGTTCAATGTCTTCACTTGTTTCTTGTTTAGAAAAGAATCCCTTCCTTTATTACTCCTGTTTTTCAGCTGTCATTTGCTTGGAGTTGTGTCATTTATTCACCAGAGTTCGAAGGTAGATCATGTGGCTGTGAAATACGTATTTATGTCTAATTTGTGCACAGTCTTTGCTTGGTACTTCACAGAAGGCAGCTACCATGGTACTTGAACAGATGTTTTCTACTTGTATTTTTACCAGCATGCAATCACTTGGGAAATCCATTTGAGAACATCTTGATGTTGATCTTGACTGCAACTCTCCACATAATTCCTGCTTGTACAAAACTCTGTACAGGTTCTCAAGATGTCTCAAAAGCTCTGGGTTTGCCCAGCAGGATGGATATGCCTCGATTTTCAGTCTTTCATATTCCTTACCTCCTTCCTTACTTAATGCTGAAATTCCTCGGGGCTATTGGGTAGACAGCTGCAACACTGATTGAAATTGAGTCCCGAGATCCTTTGCAATTGTGTTTTAATAGCCATTTCAATGCCCAGATCAACACACATCTAAGTCTTCCCCAGGCTTTTACGGAATCAGCAAAGGATGTTTTTAACCTTGTCATTCTCAGTGTTGTACAGTGTGTATCTAAACACAACTACAGCTCGAAGAACCTATGACACTGACCCCTTCAACAAACACATTAACCGTCTCCACGTGTTCCCAGCTAAAAATGGCTTGCTTACAATTTGCTGCCACAATTCGATTTTTACTTTGACTAATGTTATTTAAGCAGCTGGGAGAATTAACGTGGTTCAGCAAAGGCCACGGTCTTAACTGGGTTTGCAATAAAATCTGTGAGCTGTAGCCTTTTCCATCTTGAGAAGGAATCTAATTAGTATAGTCTTTGTGTCCACACCAGAAAGGAGGAGGAGGAGGAACATGAGGAGGAAGAGCAGGAGGAGGGGGGCAGCCCTGAAGCCTCCTGAGGGTCTGAAAGAAGTTGGCTCTTTTTCTGGCTTGAGAATTCCCTAGAAACAAGAGATGCCAAGAGCATGTAGAAAGGACCCTTTGAAAGTACTGCTTACAATGCATAGCCATCATTTTCCAGGGAGTGGTTTACTCTTACGTGTGTATAGGCACGGAACATGAATTTATTCTCTTAAATTATTGTAGCTTGCCAAGAGACTTCATCTCAAAGCAATCTGAAAGAGTAACAGATTGACTTAAAGTGACATCACGATATGACTGATACGAGAATAATTTGTGTTAATACTTCCTCTGAAGGACCATAATTTGATTGTCTTCTTCTCCTCTTTTGCACTTCTGCTCTTTTATTAAAAACCTTTTAATTAAAATATAATTACATCACTTCCCCCTTCCAACTCCTTTCTTGTCCTCTCCCCCAACTCCAATACTTCAATTTAAAAAAATTATTTATTTGTGTATACTTAATAAAATAATATAATATCTGAGGGGCTCAAAGATCAGCTTTGTGCCATATAATTTATTTTGTAGAGAGCAGGCTGTGGAAAAGACCCAGAGGAAGCAAGTTGTTGGACACAGTATGATTGGAAGTGACTCAAAAATCTGTCAGTTATGAATGCATTTTAATTTGTTTCTGATTTGTGAGACAGTTTATTTATTAACAGGTTGCTTTTTTATAATCCCTTCATGTATGCTTTGGTTCCTTCGCTTTCAAATGCATTGCACAAAATAAAAACACTTACTCCGAGTTTCTGTACTTTTTTTAGTTGGTATTTATGCACGTGTGTCAGCCAGCAGAGGTCAGAAGAGGTGTTGGATCCACTAAGAGCTAGAGGTACAGGCAATTGTGAGCCACTGGACTTGGGTGCCGGGAACCAAACTCAGGTCCTCTGCAAGAGCAGCAACTGTTTTAACACACAAGTCGTCTCGTCAACCCCAACTCTGAATCTCCACTCTTGATCACTCAGATGTGTTTTTAATTTACCTGCTTAAGGTTAAAAGAATGCTTGCCATTAATTTTGCCATGACAATGTGGACTTCAAATCTTTTGAGTGTTCGGTTCTTAAGAACTGCTTATTATGTTAAAAAAATTGTTCCTTACCTAACCCTTTTAAATCATCAATTTTTTTAAAAAGATTTATTTATTTATTAAGTATACAGTGGTCTGCCTGGCCTGCAGACCAGAAAAGGCCAGCAGATCTCATTACAGGTGGTTGTGAACCACCATGTGGTTGCTGGGAATTGAACTCAGGATCTTTGGAAGACTGGAAGAGCAGGCAGTGCTCTTAACCACTGAGCCATCTCTCCAGCCCCCATAAATCATCAATTTCTTAATCTACAATGCTCAAGTATAACTTCGCAATCTATACTTTAATTCAAAATTCTGCATATTATTTTATCCAATCTAGTACATAGAAAAAAGTACATATATTAAATCCATCTATTTCAAGCACTTTAATATGTTTCTAACTACCAAAGGTTAAAATAATTCAACTAATCTGGCTCTTTCTCTGTTACCATGGCAGGAAAGTGGAGTCTTCATGATGGTCAAGACTCAGTCTTACCCCTAAGCTACCACCATGGTCAAGGAAGGCACTGCTGCTGGAGGTGAAATGGACATTAGTACTGCTTTAGGCGGTGTGCTGAAGACTTGCTCTCAACCATGACGGTTCAGCACAGTGGTTGTCAAACGCCCCTTTGGGCTTCAATGACCTGTTCACAGGGATGGCCTAAGATAGTTGAAAAGCGCAGATGTTTACATTACAATCTATAACAGTAGCAAAATTACAGTTATGAAGCAACAACAAAAACAATTTTGTGGTTGAGGGCCAACCACAACATGAGGAATGTGTATTAAAGGGTCCACACATTAGGAAGGTTGAGAACCACTCACTGTTCTGGCACACGAGAACAGCGAACTTGCCAAGGCCTTCAATAAGCACCAAGCACCAGCCCAATGGTGATGAGCCTATGTACATCAAGTTGGTAAAGGCCCTTTGTGCTCAGCATAGAATAAGCCTAATTAGGGATGCTGACAAGAAGAACCTAAGGGAACAGGCAGGCCTCTGCAAAACTGATCAAGCAGGGAAACCTCACAAAGTGGATGGTTGTGGTTCTGTAGGGGTTAAGGACTATGGTAAAGAATGCCATCAAAGAGTACTTCAAAAGCAAGAAATGAACAATTAAAAAACCTGGCTCAGGCTTTATTGGAGATGGCACGGTGGATACAACATTTACCAGCAAAGATAAGCACCTGAGTTGAGAGAGACCCTGTAACGCATCTGTGATCCCAACACTCCTGCTCAAGACGGGAGCAAGAGACAGGAGTGCCCCTGGATGCTGGTCAGCCATATAGCCTGATGGTAGCAGAAGCAAACAAAAGACCCTGTTTCAAGCAAGGGAGAAGGTAAGACCATGACATGCAAGATTGTCCTCTGACCTTTACGCTGTACTGCAGCATGCAAGTACCTATACTCATGCAAGTGCACAAGCCCACACAGACATAGCATACACAGTTGGATTGTTTTCTTCAAAAAGTCAAACCTGATTTTACTACCAAAGAATGATGCAATCAGGAATCACCCTCCTTGTGCAAATGTGTGGAGGATCACATATTATTGCTAACTTTTATATTCTGTGTGAAGAGCAAACTTCCTGTCACATATAGGGCATTCAGCATGTATATGCAGAACAAATGAACTATTTTTTCCACATTTTATTGATGAGGTCACTTCATTATCAAGTAGTAAAGGCAAGATCCAAACCTAAGCGAGGAGCTGACATTCGTAATCATTACACAATGTTGCTTGTCTTAGAGATGAATGAAAGGCACCAGAAAACTCCACTACCTTCTATATACTGGGTATTAAGTATGAGACAGTAAGTACAAGGAAAAGGAATTTATAGCACTAGTTATATATTTTAATGTGGTATATAATCTCCCTCAAGCATGGAAAGCTGAGTTATAACATTAAACTCCAGACCTTGGGGGAAGCCATCCACACTGACATTTTCTCTTCCTCAAATGCTAAAGAATTGTAACTGTAGGCTTGCAGAAAGAGAATAGGAACAAGGGAGGGTCCGGTTCAAAGAGTGGAAGGAAAGTCAGATCGATATTGTGCTCTTACTGCTGGGTTTGCACATCAGAGGAGCCATCTGCGGCAAATGCCAAGCCTCAGCAATGGAAGTCAGAACACTCAGCACACGGTCGTTTTCATCTCCAAGACACCAGACAGTGGAGCCTAAATACTTTTCTTTCTAGGCAAGCGTGTGGTGAATTTTCATTGCAAAAGCTCAAATTTATCTTGCACTGTGGGTTTCTTTGTAGACTACATAATGTTACCCTGTGGCTGAGAGTCAAGAACCCCAATACTAGGTATTAGTTTCTAAATGCTAATAGCTACTAAGCCCTGAAATTGCTTTTGCACCTGTGATATGTTGGCTTAGTAATGTCCTAGAAGGGCACAACACACAAAAGATGCCAGCAGGATTCCTACACAGAAGACACAGCAATCATTTACGGCCCCAGTGGGCATTATTTGATCCTATGAAGCTATAGTTAATTAAAAAGTCTCTCGGATGATGGCTTCAGATTGCCCTAGCATAGGATGTCATGGCATAATGCCCCATTCTTGTAATTCAGCCATTAGAGAGTGGGAGTGTATCATTGAGGACTGGCAATGGCTTCCATAGTTATTCATAACCATAGCTGTTATGAGGCTGTTTATCTGTACACTACCTCTCAGATCTGAAAAAGACTCAGTCTTCGAAAGCTCTCCTAATCTAGGAAAGGGGGCATGGCAATTGGGCCATTAGCGCTACATTTGGGTAAGTTTTTGAAGTAACCAAGAGCTAAAAGTACCAATATGTCTTGAGTTTGGGACGCTTAGGACTGCTTTTTGACGGCTGGTATTTTGAGGACACCAGGAATGGTCCTCTCCAGAATCAAGTGGTCTCTGCGCAAGGCTGAGCGCAGGCTGGAATTCATACAGTGTAAACTGCTGGAGCCGAGTAGAAGCCAGGAGAAAGGGCAACCGAAGATCTTTGCAAAGTCTCAGCTCTGGGAAGAATTTCCTGCAGAAGGTCTAAAGAGGCAGACACCACCTTCTACAACACAACCTAGAAATTAAAATACAGCTTTATTCAAACAACTTGTCAAGATATCTTAATGAACTGTCAGACTGAGATTAGGTCTTGTTTGGGTCTCCAACAGTGACCGATCCATTCACAAAACCTTATAGAGTAACTAGCATACATTATATGTACTATATTAAGAAATATCAGATCTTTATTGAGCATTGATCCTGTTTTATAGGTAGAGAAATTGAAGCATAGAAAGCTGCCTAAATCTGCATCTATAATGGAACTTGTGTTGAGCCTACAGTGTTCTTATCAGGGCCACTTCCCAGGTCATCTCTGTGGGCTTTTTCCTAACAGAGCCTTCCAGAATCAAGAGTTTAATTTACCCAGAAGTCAAATGGTGCTCTGTTCCTCCAAATGTTAGCTCTTCTTAGAATTATAAATAACACCTGCAAATTCTTGAGATGACTTTCTTCCCTGTTTACGTGAATCAGATAACAGAAACTTGTGGTTGCTTGCCCCTCAAGTACCTGATTAATAAGACTTCTCCCAAGTTCATGAATAGTCGTAGCTCCAGGAAAAGTGGATTATTGTAGAACTGTCCTCTGATCTAAAGCAGCTGCCTACTTTAAAAGGCCATCTCCATATTAACATTCTCTTATAGAAAGAGGAGGTGGGGAGAATCATCGCTCCCTCGCCAGAGATTCCAGCTTCTGTATTCTGTATCTCCCAGCTGTTTGTATGCAGTTCTGCCCTGATTAATGTGTCCTAGAGGTCATAGGAGGTGATGGAGTACCTACATGGACTAGAGAAATGTCCCAATTGGGGCTTTCTGCTGCTGTGAAGAAACACCATGACCAAAAAATAAGTTGGGGAAGAAAGGGTTTATTTGACTTACTCTTCTACGTCACTGTTCATCAGTGAAGGAAGTCCAGATAGGAACGCAAACAGGGCAGGAATCCAGAAGCAGGAGCTGATGCAGAGGCCATGGAGGGAAACTGCTTACTGGCTTGGGACACTGCTTACTGGCTTGTTCCTCATGGCTTACTCAGACTGCTTTCTTACAGAACCCAAGACCATCAGCCCAGGATGCACCAGTCACTCATTAAGAAAATGTCCTATAGCCAGATCCTCTGGGGCGTTTTCTCAGTAGAGGTTCCTTCCTTTCAGCTGACATTTGCTTGTATCAAGCTGACATAAAACTAGCCATCACAGGAAGCTGTAACTGAAATGGAAACCCCATCGATGAAACCACAGGGAAGCCATAATCCATGCTGGGTAAAGGACATCTGGCTCAGCAGTTTGGGGGTCACCTACACTCCTGTAACAACCCCTTAACCATGCTCTGTAAGAAAGTCCTGGTCCCCCAGAGTCAACTTTGGTGGAATGTACTTTTGTTTATTACTGACTGTACAAGGAGGGGGGTAGGCATTGCTTCTGTCTCCCCGGGAAAGGAATTCTCAGAACGCAAGTTTGAAGCTGCAAGTTTCCTCCAATACCAGCATATTAACAGTGTTTACCTTCTTTATATAATGAGGTCTGAGTTAGGAAGAGATACAAACTTCATTTGTATTAAACTGCAGCTAAATTCCCTCAGTGATAAATGTATTCTAAATAACCATATTTAGCTGATTACAGCAGGGTATACTCAGAGGAACACTTAGAAGAAACATACGCTTCAGAACAAGAGCCTTTGTGTGAATTACTAAGTCCCAACTGTGTCCGTGAGACAGGAGAAAACGGCTAGGCGGGCCCAGGAGGGTATGGCATTGTGCTCACCCAGGGGAACTGTAAAATGCTGCTTTAGCACAGTTTCAGCAGGGCTGTTGAATTTGGAAGCTCTGTTATCGCTGAGGAATAGAACAGGCCATTTGTCTCTGTTGCCTGATCAACGTTTTTAATGCCTCCTATGAAACAGAGATGAATGACCTGACCAAGGCTGCAAATTAAAAGTTGGAGATCAGGGACAGTGTCTTTCCCAAGCAGAAAAAGGGCACAGTGTGAAAGGTTGTTCGGGGCCCAGGAAGACCGGCCAGTGCCGCTGTTCTCACTGTTCTTGTGGCTCGGTGTCTGTGACCTTTGCAGACCAAACCCTCCCTGCTCCTGGTCCTTGGCAGCATACTGGAAGGTCTAGTCCAGCTAGATCCTTCAGCTCAAAGTGTTGAACCCTGGGAACCTGAAAATCAACTGTCTTCCCACTTAGAAGCCAATCTTCCAGGATCCATGAGAATCACGGTTACAAAATATTAAATGGATTTCTCTGGTATCTTAGAATATGAGTAGAAGCCTAATTACTGAGTTCAGTTAGGTACAAGCCAGTTAAGTAGACACTACTAATTCAGAACTGGGACCCTGGACTACCCAAATATAGAGTTGGGCTCATGACTTGTACTCTTCTTATACAATATTTTTAAATTTTATTACTTTTATTTTATGTGTTGGGTGTTTTGCCTACATTTGTCTGTATACCATGTGTATGCCTGGTACTCTCAGAGGCCAAGAGATTGTGTTGGAGCCCATGGAACTGGAGTTAAAGACAGTTGTGCACCATCATGTGGGTGCTGGGAATCAAACCTGGGTCCTCTTCAGAGCTGTGTCAGCTCTCCAGCACCCCTGCTTTCAGACTTTGAATAGGGAGTATTTCCTTGGAGGGGCCTGTTAGTAGGCTCTGGATCCCTTGGCACAGTGATATTAGAGGCAGGAGGCATGTGTACTCCCCTACCAACTAACGTACCCGAATGAAGAATGTGCTGGAGAACCATCCATAACCCTGTACCCAGGTACTCCAAATGTTCTGTGCCATGATCTGTTCTATCTGACTTAATCCTGAAAAAAAGCTTGACTACGGATGCTAATTCAATGTCCCTAAGGGCGGAGTGAGAAAAGAGGGCTACCAGGGAAGTAATTATACCCACCGCACGTGATGGAGCAAAAGGGCAAGTGTTCTAAGAAGTAGCCAAAAGTGAGAGGGGAGGAGTGAGAACGGGGGATAAGAACTTGTCTACCAAATTAGATCCGACTGTTTCACTACCTAGAGATGATAATGAACGTGGCATTGCAAAACCATGGAGCAGGCCTGAGGCATACTCAAGGGAAGGACAGACAAACATCAAGAGGACAAACTGAAAGGGTCAGGGGTGGGGAAGGCGGAAGCTGCTGGCTACTTGGTTCCCTCAAGTGTAGTTCATCTGATGAGGAGTTACATTGTTGCTGTGCTCATCTGACAAGGAGTTACATTGTTGCTGTGCTCATCTGATGAGGAGTTACATTGYTGCTGTGCTCATCTGACAAGGAGTTACATTGTTGCTGTGCTCATCTGATGAGGAGTTACATTGGTGTTGTTGTGAACAGTCTGAGACTGGTGCTCCAGGACCAGAATGCTCATCTCTACTATAATAACAGCAACAGCACACCGTTTATGCGGACTGCATTCAATATTTGAACAAGTGTTCTCATTTGAGCTTAATACTCACAAGAAACTTATTATACCCATTTTACAGAGAACTCACTTGGCCAACCAGACAGCTAAGGAATTGTAAAATCTGAACTCAGTCAATTTCCAAAGCCTAAGTTCTTAACTGAGAGGTTTCCCCTGAAGAATACTGGACTAGGAATCATTCAAAATAATAAAGTATGTAATGTTTTTGCATCTATATCTATCCTATGGCCATTTATCACATTTTCTTTTTACGATATTAAAAGTGGCACATCTGCACTTTTATCTACCTGATAAGACAATTTTCAACAGTGACAGAAAAGTCCTGAACTGTGGCATTCAAAACAATAGCCACATGGAACTGCAGAATACTTAAATGTGCCTCCTACATCTGAGGGCCTGAAACTGAAATTTAATTTGAAATCACATTCAAACAGCCCTAAGTGGCTAGTGGCTATGGTATTTGGAATCATCAAATATTATGTTATAGTCTTATCTTGATCTATCTGCCAGCTTTTGGGTTTTAATTGGCGGCTGCAGAAACATTGCAGAGACTCTGTGTTACCTGAAAGAGAAAGTTCTAGATCAGATAAACACTAGTTGACTCATTTTAGCCACAAAACTGCCCAAGAAAATCTCCATAATATCTAGGGTGTTGCCAGATTTTCCGAGATTCTTTCTGATTCAGCAATTAAGATTTTTCAGTATTTCAGAATGTCCTCATGAAGTCCAGCAGATGAACATATCCTCACTATTGAACTAGTTTAAAACATGAGGGGGGTTCAGTAGGTACGTCAGTGGGTAAGGTTCTTGCTATACCAACATGTGGACCTGACTTAGAATCCTTAAGCACCCTTGGCAGAAAATGTCATCCACGGCATAGTGTACCTGTAATCCCAGAAATGGCAGGCAGGGACAGAAGGATCATGGGGAACAGTTGACCAAGTCAGGTGAGAATCCTACCTCCAGGAATAATAGAGGCAGATTCAATATCAATCTCTGGCTTCGACACACTCATGTATGGTTGGGTCCCCCAACACACACATACACACACACACACACACACACACACACACACACCTTTTCAGCATTAAAATATCTCTATCCCGGTAATGAGTCTCAAAAAAATTGAAGTGAATATTTATTCTCTGATAATCAGGTCATCTCCCTCACCAGCTAGAACATTACGCTAACATAGGCAAGAATTTAGAAAGACAGAACAATTCTGAAGACAACAATCAGAACAGAGAAAGACCATGAAATCGTTAGCTGAGAAGAGAAGGTACTCTTGTATGGGTGCTGCCTTCAAGTCATTCAGTGTTTACCATGTGGGAGAAGGAACCAGGCTATTCCGCACGACTGCAAAGAGCAGGGCTAAAATCTAGAGGCAGAATTTGAAGGCAGCCACATGGCCCCAGTAAAGGCAAGGGGAAGAGGTTGAGCAACTCAGAGAAATTTATTACCAAAGAAGTGATGAACTCCCACCATAAATTGTGTTCAAAACAGAAAAAAATCTCACTTTCCGAAATCTGAAATTATACTTAAATCTAGAGTATATATGTTTTGATGATTCTAAGGTGGGGAGGGGTGTCATTAAGACATTAGGAACAACAGCAACAACAAGCCGAAGTTAGGGTAGCAATTCTTTGTTGCTTGGGGTGTGTGTGTGCAAAGTATGTTTTATGAATATTTTGCTTAGCTATTATTGGCCATCAGATTTACCTTGTAGTCATATGTAGGTATCTTGCTTAAAAGCGACAAGCAACATCGTCATTGCATTGTATGACTTAATGGTTAATGTATATATATATACTTAATAATAAAACTTAATAATAGTATACTTAATGTATAACTTTAAAGCAGTGAATAGTGACAGTATGTCTTTACAGTTCTAGGAATTTGTTGCAAATTTCAGCTTTCATAGCATAGTTGGAATTTTATTTTTTTAAAAGAGGCAGAGTTTGCTCATCAATCTTGCAAAACTTAATCCAGTTCAAAATACTGTTGATACAATTTTGCCTGTACAAAGTATAATTGCTAAATAAATTCTTTAAAGAATTAGGAATGCAGCCAAAAGCATTCATCCTTATAAATATTATTTTTCAAGTAAGATAAATGTGGTTCAAAGATGAATCTTAAGACATAATACCAAACCTCATTTTCCAAATGTTATTTTCCCCTCCTCCAGGATTTGGACTCTTTCTCTCCTTCCTAGCTACCTAAGTCTCTCCTGTTCTTCAGAGCCCAGTGCAAGCCTCTTTGCCATGAAGTTTCAGGATTATCTCTCATGTGTTTATGCCATACGCCTATCTGTGTTTCTCTATCCCACTATTTCTATAATCGTTTCATTTCCTCTGGGTTGTGGTTTGAATGTGAAATGTCCTCCATGGACTCACTCATGTGTTGGATACTTGGTCCCCAGTCGGTGGCATTATTTTGAAGATTGTGGAACCTTTAGGGGCAGAGCCTTGCTGGAAAGAAGTGAGCACTGGGGGCAGGCCTGGGGTTTTACAGCTTTGCCTACTTCCTGTTCACTTTCTGCTTCAACCACTACCTCTTGCTCCCACTCCTGCCCCTCCACCACGGAATGGATCCCTCAAACTGTAAGCCAGAAGAGATCTTTCCTTCCTTACACTGCTTACTGCCGGGAATTCTGTTCAACGGCAGAAACAGTAACCAGGGTGCCCTGTGCTTCAGTTTGTGGATCACGAATTATACTTGTTGTAGCATGGCATTTTGCAAACTACATATGTGGTAGATACTGGATTTACTGAGTACTTGGGGAAATTTATACATGGAGAACTGGGCCAGATAAGGAAGGCTTTCTACCCCAATTATATTTGCCACCCCAGAACTTGGTACCTTCTACCAGCTGCTATACCCAACAGTTGATCAGCAGTTTGAAAGGGCATACTGGGGCTGGTCTTGTTCCGTGAGGACTGGAGTCTCTAATAAGAACAGTAAGACTGTGACAGATTCATTGGCCCCAGCTAGGATTGTCTGATTTCACCCATATAGACCCTGTCTGAGCGGGAATGATTCAGAGGCGAGCAGGAGGCACCCCTGTGTGACTTGGCATCTTCACAGCATAGGTACTTCAGAGAAGACAGACAGCACTCCCAGCCAATCAAGTGACAGCCCTTCCTGAGCTCTGAAGTCAGTGTCACCTCTATTCTCTGTTAGTTGACACAGTCACAAGTCCATCCAAAGTCAGAATCCTCTTTATGGGTATAGTCTACAGGCCTTGTTCTTACAAACACACAAAAGGAGAGATGTTACCATAAGTATCTTTGAGAAGTATAACTCGGCAATGCTCACGTTCTTTGAAAAACATAAAATAGCCACCTGTGGGGTACAGCTCACTGCAGTATTTATATATGCTCAGTCCATGACTGAATGTTCTGGAACTAGATGGAGTCCAGGCTCAGAACATCTTGCTAGTAGCACTAGCAATAGCACACACAGACTGTTGACACACTGTTGAATACTCACCAAGTGTCTTATACTCATTTCTCAATTCTTCAGAACAGCTTTATGACAAAGGGGGCTCATTATGATCTCATTTTATAAACAAGAAAACTACGTCATAAAATTGCCGAATGACATAGCCAAGGGCCTGAAAGTAAAGGTTTATAAATCATGTCTGTCCAACTCTGGAGTCCAGGTTTGTAACCTAGATACATCTCTGTAAATGACGTTGTCATCTTCAGTTCTTTGCCACAGCTAAACACCTGCATCTACCCAGGAAAGTGCATCTCCAACAATGACTCCTCAGCAAGTGTGCTGTCATCGTTGGTTGTGGCCATGCAGAAGGCACTCTGTATACTTTGTAACGTCGTTTTTCATTTGGCCCCTTGAATCACAGCTTGAACATCATTCCTTTTGGAATCTGTTTTCCTTGGCTTAGGAGTGTGATTTCTTGCCTGTAAGAGCAGAGTCAAAGCAGCGAGCAAACACAGCTGGGGTATTTTTATCTTTGAAGAATGACTTTTGTGTCTGTGGTTGGGGGTACTTTGGGGCTCATCCCTGTTTGGAATGAGCTGCATTTTCAAGAGGTTTACTTAGGTGCTTGAGTGTTGGTTTTCTCCAATTTATGGGGCCAGACAAAACGGCTTCTACTCCCAGAGAGTTAAAGATAAATTAGAGAAACCTGAGATCCTCCAAGGACCAATTAAAGAGAAACTGCCAAACCTTTGGAAATTTGAATTTCCACATCGATTCCCCTACCGCTATGCTTATCAATTTGGATCAGACTAAGAACAAATACTCCAAGTGGTGATTAATGGTCTCAGTGAAACCGCACATATGCACAAAAGAGCATGTTCAACACGTCAACCCCAGATGGTACGGTTGTGGATAAACGGCCCTGCATTTCTCTCCTAGGAGGCTGAAATGAAATGAGACTAAGCAGGCCCTCCACTAAAGCGATGTTTCACCCTGAAAAGAAATTATGTTTTGTCCATACTTGCCAAATCCTTTTTTGTTCTGCCAGACATCTATCCATCGCACAGCACGAGAACAGAAAGCTGTGCATTGCCTAAAGGCAGGTGGTCTAGCTTTGAAAGACACCCAGGCTCCTATTCAGCCGGACTCTCCCAGGTTGTTTCATTGAACTTGGCCTTGTTTGCTTAGCCTTAGGAGGGAGACAGAAATCTGTCTTCCTTTCGGCCCCAGCACCGGGGAATGGGTGCTCTGGGTAGCAACTTAAAAGCCAAGTGCCAAGAGAAGACATTTCAGGCAGCACGGCAGTCTCTGAGTCCTACAGAACGCTATTACTGGAACCCTGTTGGGAAGCGAGAGAACAACGCACAGGAAGCTACAAGCAAGCACTGCTTCCCTGGTCAATCTTAAGCAATTTGTTCTAAAACACTGTGTGCATACATCAGAGCAGAAGGCACACATCTGCGACAATCACAAACTGACTAGACAGAAAGAAAGAGACGAGAGAAAAGTAAAAGCTACAGCAATCCATGATTGGAAGAAATATTGTTTAGTGGATTCCTTTGGAAATGTAATAAGGCAATGTATAGTATGCTTATTTTAAGTCTCCTATATTGGTAGAATACAATAGAAGGAATCTGAAAAACAATCTTCCTGCACAACCTCTTTATTTTATATTTTATTAGATGTGATGAGAGGGCAGAAGGTAAGGTAGATGATTTTGGGAATGTTAGCCTCCTAGACATCCAGCTCGGACTATTACTCTTCCTTATAGGTTTTGGCATCTTTACTTCTTAGGGAACATGTCAGTCTTTTTATATGATATGTTTGACTTCTTCTGTAAGAAGTCTATTGGCATAAATGCAACAAAGCAGAGGAAGCTTGGGGTTTAATTGTGAGATACATGGGTAATGATCTAAACAAGATCAGACCTCAGGCCTTCCACTTTCTAACATATTTTTCTTAGCTATCCCAGATAAAGATATTTTACATTTTGTAAGTGTGTATGTGTGTGTGTCCCCAGAAATTCAATGAGTGTGTCTGTCGACAATTACGAAGTATAAATACTTGTGATGTCATGTACTATAAATGATACCTGTGCACACACATGCTGTGTGTGT
>LOJH01005567.1:17770-33915 GCA_001685095.1 Ellobius talpinus | reverse complement strand
TCTCTTTAAAAAAGCAGCAACTGCCCTCCACTCGCTCTCTCTGGCTTCCAGCTCCGCTTCCGGCGACTAGGCTCCTTTTCCTGACTGTTGGTGTTTTGTAAGTTTTCCCTTAAAATAAATACCCCTTTGGATCCCAACTGGTGTGGGATTGTTTATGACTTATGCCTTCAATTCTCTGTCTTCCACAATAAGCCATTTACATGCATACACACACACAATACAATAAATGTAAAAACAAAGAGTTTTGCTTTTCTCTTTTGCTTTTCTGTTGCTGTGACAAAAGCCATGACCAAAAGTCAGCTGTAGAAGAAATGGTTTATTTCATTTTAGAGCTGTAGTCATTCATCCTGGGAAGTCAGGGTAGGAACTCAAGGCAGGAACCTGTTGAACTCAGGAGCTGAAGCAGAAGCTGTGGAGTGCTACTTACTGGTTTGTTCCCCATGCCTTGTTCAGCCTGCTTTATTGACTACCTGCCTAGGGGTGGTACAAGCTTGATGTTGGATTCTTCTCTGTATGCTGTGAATGTTTTATTACCATTGGTTAATAAAGAAGCTACTTTGAGCTGGGAAATGGTGGCACATGCCTTTAATTCCAGCACTCAGGAGGCAGAGGCAGGCAGATCTCTGTGAGTTTGGGGCCATCCTCATCTACATGAGCTAGTTCCAAAACAGGCTCCAAAACTACAGAGAAACCCCATATTAAAAAAAATTAAAAAAAACGCTGCTTTGGCTTATGGCAGGGCAGAAAATCCAAGCAAAGATAGAGGAAAGAAGGTGGACTCAGGGAGACACCATGTAGCTGCCGAAGGAGAAAGATGCCAGAACCTTACCAGTAAGCTACAGCCTCACGACAATACATAGATCAATAGAAAGGGTTAATTTAAGATATAAGAGCTATCTAGAAATATGTCTGAGCCATTGGTCAAATAGTCTTGTAGATATTATAGTTTCTGTGTCTTAGCGGCTAGGAAACAAAAATGTACAATCTGTTTACATACAGTGCCCAATGCAGAGGAAGAATATCCACATAAAGCCTAAAGAAACTTAAAAAAAATAGTGCTTCTAAACCCACAAAAATGAGAGTCAATTGGAGCTTCTTGGTAGCCTTATATTTTTAGATAGACCATATTTGTGGGCAGCAAGCAAAGGCATGGCTCCTTTAAGATAAGGCTTCCTGACTCAGCATTAGCAGCAAAAATTTTGTAACTCCTTTAAGAAACAGCTTCCTGGTTTATGCTGGTGGCACAAACAGCTCGATCTCTCTCAGGAGGTCCTGTTATGGAGCACTTGAATGGAGTTTGTGGGCAGTGTGTTGTAAGTTACTTGGTGGCAGTGTGGGCCAACTGCTTCTGAAAGTTGGGATGGTGAATTTGGCTCCCAAAGCTGGTGGTAAATAGACCTCTGCCATGTTGGAAAGTCAACTAGAGTGGAACCAACAGTCAAAGTAGCTGCTCTCGTTCTAGCCATGCCTGCTTAAGAGTTTACAACAGTTATCAAGAAAGGATTATAGATATACAATAAAGACAGGTTGAGACAGAAATAAACCTCTGAATGGGTAATAGTATATTTTTAAAAATGTATGTAGGCTTAAGAAAAAATGGGTATAGGCAGTTACAGAAAGAAATAGTTTTAAAAATAAAACAAAGTCTTTAAAGAGACAGTAAAAGTAATATAAAAAAGCCACATAAAGATGGAAAATACACAGTGAGTCTGGATTATGTATATTATTGTGTTTTCTTTAATTTTCTTACTACAGAGAAATATTTGTTTCTGGGGGCTGCTAAGCTAAACCAATATACATGTTTTGAAGGTATCTTGACTTCAAGACTTGAGTCTAAGGATATGTTACTTTGGAAAAGAGTTTCTGCTTTTGTTTCCACAGAAGATGAAAACTTGTGGTAGGAGGCCACTTATTTGTTTCCCAGCTGCCTGGCAGCTCAGACCTAAAGTAGTCACACAGAAACTGTATTAATTAAATCACTGCTTGGCCTATTAGCTATAACTTCTCATTGGCTAGCTCTTATACCTTAATTTAACCCATTTCCGTTATTCTGTGTATTGCCACGAGGCTGTGGCTTACCAGGTAAAGTTCTGGTGTCTGTCTCTGGTTGGGCTACATGTCTTCTCTCTGACTCTGCCTTCTTTCTCCCAGCATTCAGTTTAGATTTCCCTGCCTAGCTAAGTTCTGCCTTGCTATTGGCCAAATCAGCTTCTTTATTCATTAACCAATAAAAGCAACACATAGACAGAAGGACCTCCCATGCCAAGAACCTGTAGATTCCTTACAGACTAATGTGATTTGATGAAACAAAACCMCCCAAAAGGTCTCCATGAACCCTAAAAATACTTTGCCCAACAAACAGCAAGAAGCAATTTGGAGAAAACAATGTCCAAATTCCAAAAATTATTGCTTATAAATGTCTATTTTCATTTAAAAGGGCTTTGGTATAAATGGTTAAATGGTCACAGTCAATCTCTTTCTAAAAATGATGAGGGAGATATCACATAGAAATGAATACTTTACATTGGTATGTACTTTGATCTATTGATGCAAATTTAAGGTCAATTTTGTTACTATATTTTTTTCTGCTCTTGTTTAAAAATTCAATATATAATAAAGAAAAAACTAATAGATAGTCATCTATAATGACCAAACTTGTAGTCATGTTAGTTAGGTTTTCTAAACAAACAAAGATATATTTCAGTTACATAGATAATCTTCAACACTTCAAACAACTACAGAATATGGCATTGAAAAGGTTTTAAGAACTTAGACTTTTCTCAACAGTGAGATGTGTCTGCTTCTGTCAGTACTGATTACTTCAGAGAGGTTGATAGACATTGAAGAAATTCTTTTTGGAATTTGCCTTCAATGTGACAAGGCTAGCCATTTGGTCAAGAAACTGCTCTTGACAGGACTTATTGACAATATTCTGTGTAAGCTGGACATAGAGGACTCACAGAAAAATGACTGCTGAACTTGTCTTAAAAAGGTGATACAGTTACCCTTAAAAAGTGTTCCTGCTTCATGAAAGTGTCTGCCAGACATTCTACAGGATACAGAAGAAATTGATTAACAAACTGCCAATATAGGCAAAACAGTCTTTCAAACTTCCTGCTTCATGAAAAAGTCATCCAGATACTATGGGCCTGCAGGCTGAAGATGGATGCCCCAACATTACAGAAGACTTTGGATAACTATCCAGGCAGTGAAATGTCTGTGTCAATTCTAGAGTTTTGGAACTTGCTTACAATGCACCTTCTGTTTACTTAGGCAATATTATATTTTTCTCGGGTCTTTGATAAAGTTGAAGGCAGATAGTTATAATTATAGTTTTCCTTAGCTATGATAAAAGATAAATTACATATAAAACTTTTTACTCACAAAGGAGTACTGTAACTGTAATTCTTGCTTGATACCTGTTTTGTATATGTAATTTTACTAAGTTAAAGTTAATACCTTCCTTTTTATTTGGACAGAAAAGGGGAGATGATGTGGGATTCTCCTCTGAATGCTATATGCTTTAATACCATTGTTTAATAAAGAAGCTATTTTGGCCTATGGCAGGGCAGAATATAGAAAGGTTGGAAATCCAAGCAGATATAGAGGAGGAAAGAAGGTGTAGTCAGGGAGACACCATGTAGTTGCTGAAGGAGAAGGCTGCCAGAACCTTACCAGTAAGCCACAGCCTCATGGTGATACATGGATTAATATAAATGTATTAATTTAAGATATAAGAGCTACCTAGAAATATGTCTGAGCCATCAATCAAACAGCATTGTAATTAATATAGTTTCTATGTGATTATTCAGGTCTGGGTGCCCAGGAAACAAAAGTACAGTCTCTGGTTGCACAAGCTACAGTGAGGT
Source organism: Ellobius talpinus (assembly GCA_001685095.1). NCBI lineage: Eukaryota > Metazoa > Chordata > Mammalia > Rodentia > Cricetidae > Ellobius > Ellobius talpinus. The sequence continues at coordinate 30,046 of LOJH01005567.1, read as the reverse complement.
GGGCACTCCCTTATCAATCATTAATCAAGAAAATGTACCAGAGGCTTACTCACAGGCCACTGTGATAGGGGTATGTTCTCAATTAAGGCTTCCACTGTCCAAATGACTCTAGCTTTTGTCCAATTTATATAAAACTAACCTGTGCAGGGAAGAAGAAAGGAAGGGGTTCGTTTGATCATCCATGTTATGTTCCATCATTGATGGAAGGACAGGCTGGAACTCAAGGCAAGAGTTTGATGCAGAAACCTTAGAGGAACACTTCTCACTGGCTTGCTACCAAGCTCACATTCACCCACCTTTCTTACACAGCCCAGGTCACCTGCCCAGGGATGGCACTACCCACAATTTCTTTCTATGATCTCTTCAAGTCACAGGACCTTATGTCAATTAGCAATTAAGAAAATGAACCCCAGACATGCTCACTGACTAATCTGACAGAGACAGTTCTTCAGGTGAGGGTCTCTGATTCCCAGGCATGTCAAGGTGATAACCAGGACTACCCATCTCAACAATTAAGAAGCTCTATGGAAAATTTATATGCCATGTTTCTGGATTAAACTTTCAATATTTTTGAGATAGCATTTCTCTCCAAATTGACCTGCAGAATTACTATAAGCAAAATCAAAATACCAGATGGCTTGTTTAGAAAAGTTGACAAGTGTATTCTAAAATTAATGTAAAAAAATTTCAAAGTCTAAATATAGCCTAGACATTTTTGAGAAGCAGAAAAACCTTTTCATTGTTATACTACTTGATCCTGAAGCTTAGGAGAGAGGGCCAGGAATTTCTCAGAGTGGTATTAACACAGAGCCAGACTTACAGAGCAGTTGAAGCACATATATATGCCAGTAAAGCCACATGCTCCTGATAAATTGGTCTCATTAAAAGTGTCAATATTAGTTAATACAGATACTTGTAATAAACATACTGGAAAAAGAGGATATCAACATAGAAAAAATAAAAATAACTAACTGTTAATGCACATAATCTATAAAAATTGACATGAAAGAATCATAAACCAAAAAGTATAGGATTTGTAGGAAAAAAGTATAGGGGAACTTCATGACCTCAGGGTTGACATGGATTTCTTGGACATTAGATAAAAGATTGGATTCCCCAAAGACGATGTGATAAATTAAACTTTAGAATAAAAATTGTGTTCCTCAGAAATATAGATTGAAAGAACATATTTATAATATGAATATTTGCCAAAGATCTTTTATCCATAATGTGTGAAGAATACTTACAACTCAATAAAAAAGAAAATAGGCATCCCAATTGAAAATTGGCAAAATGTTAGAACACTCAGAAGACACCAGATAGCCAATAAAGAATTCCTAATTTAAGTTTTTGTCATTAAAGAAATGTAAATTAAATCCATGTGATACCATTATATGCTCATTAAACTAATCATAAAAATAAAGTGTGTGGTGGTAAAGATGTTAAACACTGAACACTCTCATGTATTCCATGTGTCAATGAAAAATGGAAAAATCATTTTATAAAAATGCTGTGCAGTTTCTGATAAATATATTCTTGTCATAAAACCTGGAACTCTCACTCCTAGATTTTTGCTCAAGAAAAATTAAGACTTATTTTGTGCAAGCTATCAAAATGTCTATCAACAGTAACTATGTAAGCACATTATGGCATGTGTATGTAAAGGAATACTACACATCAAGAAAGAAGACACAGCATGGACATATTTCAATATTATGTCCTATTATGCAGGCAAAACATGCACAAAGCCATATGATTCAGCTTGTTTTTAAAAAAAACTGTAGTTGGAGTCTGCTTGTTCGTTCCTCGCAGCTCAGACCTGAAATTAATAACACAGAAACTATATTATTTAAATCACTGCTTGACCAATCACTTAAGCATATTGATAGCTAGCTCTTATTTTTTGGTTAACCCATTTCTATTATTTTATATTTTACCACAAGTCTCGTGGCCTACCGGCAATGTTCCAGCCTGTCTGTCTCTGATGGTAGCTCCATGGCTTCTTCTGACTCTGCCTTCTTCCTCTTAGAATTCAGTTTAGTTTTCCCCACCTAGCTCTGTTCTGCCCTGCTATAGTCCCAAAGCAGTTTCTTTATTTACTAACCAATAAAAGCAACACATATACAGAAGGACCTCCACACCAAAACACAGTACACTACACAACCTGTAGTGGGGTTTCCCACAATTGGTGTGGAAAGAGGGTTGATTGTAAAAGTATACAGGATGATTTTTGTAAGTAACTGAAATGATTTGTTTCTTGAGTTTTGTGACTTTGAAGGACTTATACCAAGTTTTAAATATCCCTTAATAGAAATGCATTTTAGGGCAAATAAATTTCACTGCAATAATTTTGATTTTTTGATGTGTGAATAAAATGGCTAATTTGATTAAATAAATGATGGCAAAATGGAGACAATTTGAAATGAATGGTGCAAGAGATCAGGTTGTCAATAGTCATTGCACTGGAGGAATACCAAAATAACATCCTTGGGCTGAAATACACAACATCAGATAAAATTTTGGATCTAGAAAAAGGAATGAAGTTTATGAAAAATGTCAACCATGGGGCCAAGCACAAAAGATTATACTTTGGTACTAGAGAGATGGTTCAGTCTTTAAGAGTGTGTGTGTGTGTGTGTGTGTATGTGTGTGTGTGTGGTCATGGTGTTTTGTTGCAGCAATAGAAACCAAGCTAAGATACTAGGTAACTACCAGAACTAGTGGAGTCATGGATTTTAGAGGAGAACTTTCAACCACCAATTTACTAAACCAGCACAATGTCAAACAACATGACAAATACTTTTTCAATGACTGTACTTCCCTTAATTATTTCTGAGCAGTTAACTAATTGCTTAGAACAAGTTGCAATATTGTCTTGTGGTGACTGAAACTATATAAGCAAAATATGTGACAAAATATCACAAAAATCTGCGCATAAATGGACTTATTTTCAATAGTTCTAATATTTTATTTTACTGGTGGAACACGAACATTAAAATATTGGTATGGGAGTCAGAAAACTTAATTTAAAAAACTCACAGTAAGCACTAAAAGTGATTCTAAAATAGCATGAAGAAAATGTTTTTGAAGAATTAAAATGGCTTTTTGGAAACAAGATTAACCCAAATAAGGCAGGAAAAGTGAGGGGAAACTATATAGTAGGTGGTGGTAGGCAAAAAAATACTCAAAATGATATACCTACATATAAATAATTCAATAATTTCATTAACTATAAATGAACAAAACATTTCTATGAAAAGACAAAGGTTGGGTGGATAAAAAAGCAAGACATAAGTGCATGCTATTTACAAGTAAGAAGTTACTAATCAGAGTGGTTTAAAGTAACAGAAACAATATCTATAAAACTACTGATAATAAAGTGTAGTTGAATCCAAACTCATGTATTAGGTTCTGCTTCTTAGGGAGTCTGACCTAAGAAATGCCTCAAATTGTCTTAAAGAATCTATGAGTCACTCAAAGTATTCTGACCTTATTATTGCATCCAATAGTCGTTTATCGCATCCAGTAGTCGTCTGATTACAAGCAACGTATTATAAAGTCATACCAAGACTACACATATAAGATATCCCACTAGGCAAACTTAATACAAATTCCACAATATTCAGCAACCTTGGACTGGCCCTTAACATAGTACTATGAGTGGATATTGTTCCTGAATCACACACCATCCCTCAGCACACCTGTAGGGTTGAAGAAAACTTGCCCAGAGCTGAGCCTTCTTCCAACTCTAATGAATTCCCAGACTGCTCTCTAATCCTTTCAACACTTGACTCTGCTGTCTAATAAGGATGTTTGGAGCAGGTGGGACTGGCATCTTGCCCATTTAGACTCTTCCAGTTGTAAGTGAACTGGGACTTTGGGATTCTAACAGAGAAAAATCCTTGAGTTCTTTGCTGACTTAACTGGATCAAAATCTCTCCTGGTTTTTGATGGGGAAAGTCTCCACTGGCAAATTATATGTGTAACATGGACACATGACATGTTCAGGTTGACTTTCCTCAGAGAAATGCAGGCTTCTGCTATCCTTTTTAGTTTTCCCACTTAGGAATATTGCAGGGCCATAAAGTCAAGCTACCCAAAATGGGGTAAAGATAATCCTTTCTATTTGCCTACAGATTCATCATTTCTGGCCTCCTGTCAAGTTTTTCTTCATTGTCATCTGTATTTTTCAGTTTCTGTAACCTCCTTTAGTGTTTCTGAATGAGTGGGTCTATTACTGAAAAATCTTATTTTTTATTTGAAAATGTTTATAGTTTACTTCTGTTTGACTTGGTGATGTTGGCTGTCCTTAAACCATCTTTGGTGAGTCATAACCAGGCCTGTATCTCACTGTCTCCAATATATTTTCTATGGAAGGCAGCATAGATGATTTATTCTGTAGTCACAGCATGTTCACAGGTGTTCACAGCCCAAGTCCTTGGCACATAGGGATCATTATATAAATATTTTCTGAAATTATTGTTAGTTTCTGGGTTACTGGAAACTAATAGAATGCTGACATTTCTGTGAGTCCTTAGGATGTGAGGAATAAAAGAGTTCTCCTCAGAATATGTTAAGACCCATTGAGTGTAGACATCATAACCCCTAAGAAATTCTAAATTTATTCATTTTAACTTTTTGACCTTCTGGACTTCCATTCTCTGAACACACTTTCAGCTACCCTGAAACTGGATAAATTATTTTGTTCTTTCTTTACTGTGGACTCTCTCTCTCAATCCTGTTTAAGGCTTGGCTTCATTGTTTTTTCTCTTCTAAATTGTTCTTAAGTTTCTACATTCACATAAACATTCACAGGCTGGGGATGGAGCTCAGTGGGTCGAGTGCTTGTCTAGCATGTACAAGTCTCCAGCATTGTTTCCCCCACCGTACAAATCAACCAAGTTGATGCACAATCTGTCATTCTAGCACCAGGGAAGGTAGAGGCAGGAGGACCAGAAGTTCAGGGTCAACACCAGCCATATAGGGAACTTGAGTCCAGTTGAGTCTAGACACCTTCTTTCAAAAATAATCCACATAAGCACTCAGACTCTCTGTTCTCCATAAGATGCCATTTCTCTACAGTCTTTATGCTTTTGCTAAACACTTCTCTTAACTACTCAGGCCAGATCATGGTTTTCAATCTCTTACACAGTTCCACATAGGAAGAACTGTTAAGAAGCCCAGAACTAACCTCTGCAGACTGAAACACAGATACTCTGTCTATATAGCCTTCCCTGTCTCATGTCTGAGAGTAGATGTTTGGATTTCCATTTTAGAGCCTAGACTTGAATTCCCCTAAGTAGTTATCTGTCTAAGACTCTATTATTGTTTTGTTTGTTTTGTCTTTGTCTTTGTTTTGTTTGTAGTTTTGTTTGTTTGTTTGTTTTTATGGCTACTATATCAAATTTAGACAGGGCCCCTTGTCTCTACTGTAGATCATAGCCTTAGCAACCCAATATCTGTTGCTTACTTCAACACTAAGGACCACATACAACTAATCAAGACATTTTGACCTGACTTAATACCCCTGAAGCAGGCATATGATAAAACATTCTCTGTCCAGCATATTTCTATATTGCCTTTTTAAAAAAGGAAAGTCAAATATCTCTAACTCAGCACAAATGGCCTTTTCCTTTCCTGCTTCATCCCACTAGTCTCTTTCAGCATATGTACCCTAAAGCCCAGCACCTCTGAACTCCTCGGAGCTTCCCCAGCAGTCTTCGCTGGATAAAGGGGGATTGGAAGTGGCCCCCTTTACACAGGCAGTATCATCTACCTATACTACATTTGATCTTACAGCTTAAGCAATTTCTCACCATTATTTAAAATCCTCACCAGTTAGCCCAGAGCTGTTGCCCTAGGTGGTAGAAAAAGCCATGAACCTGATGGGCGCCATGATGACCCAGTGGGGAAGAAAATGCACATGCCCATCCAGAGCCATTTGCCCTAGGCGGGGAGAAGAAAGCACAGGTCGGCCCAATGGTATAGGGTGTAGGAGTTCCTTCCATCTATGTGTTGCTTTTATTGGTTAATAAAGATACTGCTTTGGCCTGTTGATAGGGCAGAACTTAGGTAGGTGGGGAAGCTGGAACTGAATTCTAGGAAGAAAGCAGAGTCAGTGAGATGATATGGAGCCACCAGAAACAGACACTGGAAATTTTACCCGGCAAGCCACTGCCACATGGCGATACACAGATTAATAGAAATTGGTTAAATTAAGATGTAAGACTTAGCCAATAAGAAGTTAGAACTAATAGGCCAAGCAGTGATTTAATTAATACAGTTTCTGTGTGGTTATTTCAGTTCTGGGTGGCTGGGACAAACAAGTGGGCCCTCCTCCTATAGGCCCAGAACCTTGAAAGTCATTATGGTGAGCCAATAAATGGTGTGGTATGGGATATATATATAGAGAGAGGCAGAATGGTTCATGCCCTATGAAGAGAGGCAGATCTGAAAAGACAAAGTTGGTGAAGAACAAACAGGCTGATGTGGGAGGCTTGCTTGCCACCTGGTGCCATGGTCAAGTCTGGTCCTGGGTTACTCCCAAGGAACATGTCTGGGTCTGTGGTCCTGCTGTAGCCATGGTCTGTGTTGATGTCCATATCTCTTGTTAGCACTCAAGGCAGTGAGAATGCCTGGGCTCTGGGCTGCCACATGAAGCCATACTAGTGACCAAAGGCAGTGCTACCACAGGGGCCATCCTGATATGAGTGACCTGAACTGCCATCCATGACCATGGAGACATTGAGGGTTAAGCTACAACCTAGGGCCATGGCATGGACCAGCCATGGCTCTACTGTAGCCAAGGTGTGTGCTGATATCCATGGTACCTGTTAGCATCAAAGGTCAGGTGGATTGCCAAGGGTGTGGGCACCCACATGGGGCCATGTTGGTATATGCAGGCATGCTGCCTCCAGGGCCATACAGATCTGTGTGCCCTGTGTAGCCACCTGGGGCCATGGTGACACCAGACCTGAGCTACTACCTATGGCCATGTCTGGGTCTGTGAATCTACCACAACCAGGGGCTGTGTTGGTAGTCATGGCTCCTGATATCATCAAAGGCCAAGAGACTGCCTGGGGTCTTTAATATGGCCATATGGAGCCATATTAAAGTCTGGGGATCACACTGTGGCTGGGTCCATGCTGAACTGAGATGCTTGTGCTGCTACCATCTGGCTCAATCTGCAACTTATGGCCATGTCTGGGTCCATGGTCCTACTGCAGCTGTGGACTGTGCCAATGTCTATAGCTCATATTACCTCAGGGACCCATTTGAACCATGTGTTGAACCATGTGTTGAAGCATGAGGGCCACGCTAAGCTGGCCCTGCTCCTCGCTGGCACAGGGAGAGCCAGCCCTCACCCTCACCAGAGAGCTGACTCCACCCCTCACCAGCCCTGGGATAATAGACCCACCCCAGCACAGGAAAGCTGGCATCACCCCCAATAGGAAAGCTGCCCCCCACTTGGGAAAGCTGATCCCACTACTCACCATGGTTGTGGTGGTCCCAGCAACCTAGTCAGAACAACCCAAAGCTACCACCCAGAAACACATCCAGGGCTCTGAGTGGGCACTCCCCAACATCTCCCCCATCTGTAACTTGCTGGAGCCCGTGAGAGGACTGGTCTTGCAGAACCAGGGCCTCAGGATCTCCATGACTGAGGCAACATCAGGATATCCGAGAGGAGTTTTGATGAGGATCCGGTATTGATGGTGTACCAGAGGCCAGAGACCTTGAACCTGACCAACAACACATTACACAATGAACAGTTGCAAGTAAGGCTGGGTGGACAAAAGGAAAAGCTGCTTGATACACTGCAGCTTCCAACACCAGAAAGACAGATGAAGAAGTGATGGAGAGGCGGGAAAGAGGAAGATTTGAAGGTTTTTTTGGAGGGAGTTTTGTATGTTTGCTTATTGCTTTTTGTTTTAGTGTGTTTGGTTGGATTTTTTATTTTTTAATCAACATTCTTATTTGCATTTTTATTTTTATCTTATTTTTATTATTTCTTTTAGAGTTTCCTTCTGGGGGCATGACAAAGGTGAAGGGTAGATACGGAGGGCCTGGGAAATGAGTGAGATTGGAGTGCATGATGTGAAATTCCCCCAAAATCAATAAAAATATGTTAATATAAAGAGAAAAAGAAAAAAAACAAAAAAGAAGAATTCCCTGCCAGTCATCAACTTGAATATCCAGGAACATCCACTTGTCCTCGGGCTTTTGCTGGTAAAGTTGCCAGGGCTTCCATTGGGCATGTCCCTTAGCTGGCAACTTTACCAGCAAAATCCTTGGTCAAAAGGTGGCAGGGAATTTAGCACTGCAGGTTTTATCAAAGCAAGTACACTCAGCCAGGCCCAGAGAGCGAACTACAGAACGGCCTCTTCACCTCTGTGTCCAAGACCTGAGGCTTCATCTCACAGATCAACAGGCTTCTGTGGGCGTGACTATTAGGGTGTTCTAGATCTGCACATACATGACTGTTAGTCAGAATCACACATCCGCTGCCATGTCTGGACTCTGCAAAGTGACCTCACGAAAGGAATGTATTTTCCAGTGAAAAGTTACTGCTCCGAGGGTGCTAAGGAACCAGGAGAGTGATTGCCTACCAGTCATGGCAGAGACAGCCCGTGAGCAATACTTGTCTCTATTAAGGGAAGATTTGAGTTGCTATACTCCATCATAAGCTTTTATAAAAATCTCCTTTCTTCAAATGTGCTTCGTTGCCAGGCACTGGGTCTGACAGGTCCTCGCTTTGTCAAGCAAGGTGCTCAATAATTCCTCCATCCCTGACCTTAGCCTCAGTCAATATCAATGAGTGAAGGTTTTTAAAAGGCTTCAAGGAATTATGGCTCTTCCCTCCCTCACTGCATTCCCATAACTGGTTTCCATCATGATAACAAATAAAGCTCCCAGTGGCTAAGCACATCTGATGCCTGACCAGTTAAGAGAAAATTCCTTGTTTCCTAGAAGGTACATATCTTTGGGTTGCTGCAGTAGAGGGGACATAGGAATGGGTTGCTGCAGTCATGGGTACATATCATTGGGTTGCTGCAGTAGAGGGGACTTACCATTGGGTTGCTGTTTCAGTCACTCAGAATTTGGGTTTGATTCTTGGACTTACAGCAGCGGTAAAATGGCAAAGTCTGCCATCAAAGGGACACTCAGGCTTGTCTATAGTAATATGTGAGGCTGAACACACAGAACGGGTATTCCTTTTATACCTTTGAGCTTATCTGTTCACCTCATACAACTGGTGAAATGCCATAGGCTACCTGACGCCATTATCACTGCCAGGATGGAAAAAAAAACAAAAAACACTACCAAGGCTACCCCTGTTCTCTCAGGTCATGTCTGTTCTAGTTATACTTCCATTTCTATAATAAAATATCCTGACCCCATTCCTGCCCCCCAAAAAATCAGTCTAGGAAACAAAGAGATTTTTGGTAATAATCAGTTCAAGGTAACAATCCATCATTGAGGGGAAGCTAGTGAAGGAAAAAACTTAAGAAGCTGGTCATACCACACCCACTGTTAAGAACAGAGAAAAGCAAATGCATTCAGCCTCTTTGCTTGCTCTCGGCAAGCTTTCTTCCTTCTTATACTATTCAGGACCCCTGCTTAGGGAATGGTGCCACCCACAATCAGGGCAACCCTCCCACCACATACACATCCATAGGCCAAACTGATCAAGGTAACTCCTTATAAAAACTCCATTCTTAGGTGGTTCTAGGGTTTTGTCCATTTGAAACTAACAGTACAATGACTTTAGTTCCATCAGCTGGTATCTCAGAAACTGGGACATGTTGTCACCTTTTTAACCTAAGTGTGGATATTGCATATATCCCATGTTGTGAAGAAGGCAAAGGATTCTGGGACCATTTCACTGCACTGCCAAGTGTGTGCCTACCCCAGTAATAACAACATTTCCTTAGACGTGGGGCAAAGCTTGGCAAGGGACTTCTACCCAGCTACTACGATAGTAGAGTGGATGCTTCATAGATAGAATATCCTTCGGTCCTCACAATAGCCCTGAGAGGTAAATGGTATAGAGTCTCTCTAGAGAAACAGCATCAGTCACGTGAGTGCAAAATTCAAGTCTGTTGATGCCACATACTTTCTTTGTCATGAGATTTCCCACAATTCACTTTGTGTCTTTGCAGTGTCAGAGGCATAAAGGAAGACTTCGGGAGTAACACTTAGAGAGTAAGAATCAAGGTTTCCAGTTGGTGGATATATGGATGGCAGAGTTGGTTATAGGATAATGAGTGCAAGAAGAGAGAGACTGAGCAGCTGACCGGCTGGATCTGTGAAGTCTGCACCCAGACCATCTGCACAGCACCTGGCCCATATCCACCAGGACACATGAGCAGTGATGCGGATCCAGGTTTGACTGCCTTAGAAAGGACTACAAAGTGTGTGGCCTGAGGAGTCAGCCACCATCTCTGTCTCCAGAAAAAAACTGAATTTTCTGTGTAAGTTCTCCATTCCTCTGTTAGTGCCAATTATCTCACTTCTTTCTTATATTCCTTTATTCTTGTTTCTTTGCACCCTTTCTTACTTTCCCTTTAATTCTTTCAACAACATTTTTTTGAGGCAGAGTCTCACTGTAACCAAGGCTGGCCTGGAATTCTTACTATGCAGCCCAGGCTGGCTTTGAACTCTGCCTTCTACCTTAGCATGGGATTACAGACATGAGCCAAGACACCCAGATTTCAATAATGAAATAATTTTTGTTAAAGTCCTATATGTATATGAATGACTTATTTTAAATAGATAAGTTACCCCACTGCCACACAGGGGTTACTACTTTGAGTTACATAATAAAGACATATAATGTGTGTGTGCATACACATCTCTTTATTACATAATTCAAATATATATAATACATGAGTAGTGTTAGCTGCCTTAAGAGAATTCTGGGAAAAATCTGTTATAGAAGTAAAATGTAGGGAGTAAAAAGTAAAATGTATGAAGTAAAATAAAAAAAAATAAATTCAGTTCGAGCTGGTCAATGGTGGCGCACACCTTTAATCCCAGAACATGGGCTGCAGAGGCGGGTGGATCTCTGTGAGTTCAAGGCCAGTCTAATCTATAGAGCTAGTTCTTGAACAGCCAAGGCTTCACAGAGAAACCCTGCCTCAGAACAAAACAAAACAATTCACTCTTAACTAGAAGAAGACCCTTAAAGAGTGGAAGAGGTGAATGACTGTGAAATAGACTTCGGAAATATAAAAAGACAAAGAGAAAGGATCCTGGAAGTCAAACTACAATAGACAAAGCATTACCTCCACCCAAGGATGTCTGCAGTCAATGCCCTAGAAGCTGATATCAAAGAGTTGACCCCCAGGTATTGGCAGGGCCCCACTAAGAGTCCTTGAAGATGGAAGAAGGAGATGCAAAGTGAGAGAAGGTGAGATGGCAGTAGCAGGGCAGAAGGGGCCATACCTCTGGCTTTGACAATGCCCAGAGGTGGCTGTAAACAAAGAAATGGGAGCAGCTCCCAGAAGCCACAAAAGGCAAGGAAACAGACTGTCTCCTGGGCCTTCCAGAAAGGAGCACCATCCCGCTGATACCTTGACCAGGGCTCCATGGGAACTGTGTCAGACTTCTGATCTAGCACTGCGAAGGAATAAGTGTGTGCTATTTTAAACCCAGAAGTCAGAGTAAACTATGCCAGCAGCACATGCGATGTATACAGGAGAAGTTATGTGAGGGAAGGTTACAAATTTACTTTCTTTGCTATAACACACAGTATAGAAAAGAAACAAGCTGGAGAGGAGGTTTGGGAATGCAGGCAAGGGTCTGTCCCTGAAAGGCAATAGGGAACTTTTCACTCAGGAAGGCTCACTGTTTTAGTCCTTCATTAGGATTAGACAGAAACAAGTCAAGGCCTCCTTACGAATCTATTGGAGTGGTTTCAAAAAGACGAGATGAAGCCTCTAGGGAAGGAGTCAGTGTGGTGAGAGAAGGGGAAGGGAATCACTCCTCCATTATTCACCCCACATAATGCCTCTGAAAGTCTGATGTACTTTTAGGCCCCATTGTAGGCACCAGGGATGTGGAAGAGCATATAGCTAATAGTCACTGCTCTAGTCTGGATCTACAGCTTAGTAGGCAGCCAGCTAAGATAATTCAAGTTTAAAGTGTCTTAGAAAGTTGTAAGAGTTTTGAAGAAAACTAAAATGAAGGAAAACAATTGTTGAAGATATCAGATATAGTAGTAAGTGGCTAGTGAGGTAGAGAGAAGGTGAGCAATGAGTGAGTGGCAGGTGG
>LOJH01005566.1:0-16902 GCA_001685095.1 Ellobius talpinus | reverse complement strand
ACCCCAGCCCCTCACTGGGGGATTCTAGGCAGGGGCTCTACCACTGAGCCATACTCCAGCCCCTCACTGGGGGATTCTAGGCAGGGGCTCTATCTCTGAGTCATGTCCCAGCCCCTCACAAGTGTTGATCACTGAGACCTTAGCCCCTCACTGGGGGATTCTAGGTAAGAGTTCCACCACTGAGCCACACCTACTCCAGACGCACTCTTTGAATGTCTCATGACGCATAGTGGTGAGTGTGCCATCATTTATTTGGCTAGATGTTACTGATGTGCTTTCTTTTTGTTTCTAATTTTTTCTTCAAAATTATTTTTGTACTTAATAACCTTTTTTAAGTAGCTCACAGGTGTCAGACCTGCTTAGTTACTTTAACTTCAGCTCTGTAGGCCTTTGGGAATGAATAGGAAGTAATAGTAGCATAATGATGCCCCTTGTCCAGATAGGAGGTGTGTTTTCTGAGAGTTCTCACCAAGCCCAGGGAAGTGATGAACCACCTACTCTAAATGCTTTTTAATTATAGAAATGATTAATAGATACATCATCCTTATACAGATTAGTTGTACCTAATGGGTTCTTATGACACGGTCAGAGGGGGGGTCATGTTCTTTCCTATTAATAGTCTTTATTGGAAATCAGAATATGGGAGAGATGTCTCTTGGGACGCTTCAGTGTTCGAGAGTACTTCAGTTTGGGAATGTGTGTGTCATCATGATACTGCTGCCCAATAAGACATCCCCCAAACTGAATGTCTTCAGATGTCAACTGAGTATTATTTCTCATGCATCTGTGACTGGCTGGGGCTCAGCTGGGTGGGATGGCTCATCAGTGGGTCTTGCTGTGGCTGCAAGTCAGGGGTACATGGGGCTGGAATATCCCAGATGGTTTTTCTTCAAATGGCCCTTGGGATGATTGTGTCCATTTTTCTGTGTGGCCTCAGGACTGTCCATTTGTAGTCAGCCAGACTTGTATGACAACAGCCTCTTATTTTGTTTGCTTGTTTGTATTTGTTGGGGACAGCTTTGGCTGACCTCGAACTCAGTATCTACCCCAAGTCACAGGCATGCAGTACTGTCTCTGCCTCTTTGGCTTCTTAGGTCTTCTGGCTTAGGGCAAGAGCTAGCTCCTATCTCTGTAGGGAAAGCAAATGAATCCTTGAATCTGCACAGACCCATGGAAGGAGGGTGATGCAAGAACTGAGTTCCAGGAAGAGTGCCCTGTCGGGGTTCACCCATGAACACTGATCGCCACCACAGGGCCTGTTTCCTCACTGGACCAGAGCAGGGTTCCATTAGCTTCACGTCCGCGGTGCTGTCAGAAGGCGCCTGCTGTGCTCGCTGCCCCACGTCCTTCAGCTACAGGAAGGCAGAATCTCTCCTGAAATCCTTAGCTGGCTTCTACTTGTGTCTCTTCAGTTACAACTTAGTGACAGGAACCTTCTACTGCAAGGAAGTCTGGGAAATGTAATTTTATAGGGCACAGTGCTATTCTGAGCAAAGGATCAATAAGGAAAGAAGTAGACATACATGTTAGATAGGGTGCTGTGCTCAGACAGTCACAGAAGCGTCGCATAAACCGAGGCAGCATTCATTCATTTATCAATCTTAAAGTTCTTAGGGTCAGCCAAACACAGGCTTCCTAGGATGTTGAAAAGGACCAGGGAAGTGAACCCCCAGGAGTGAGCTGCAGGGCCATCTGCAGGTCTTGGCCTATTGCTTAGGTCTTTTCTCATTAGATACTGAAGCCAGACAAATGATCATGAAGTAGCCAGTCTCACAGAGGCTTCACCTGTGTAGTGAAGCCACTACAAGTACTTTGTTCATGGGAGTCCCCTGGAGTGGACGCTGTTACTATGTTCATTCTCAGCCGGAGGAGCAGGGACACAGGCTGGCTCAATAACTTGCTGTATGTCCTCCAGGGATGGCGTCATGGAGTTGATTCAGTCTCTTGTGTGGCTCGGGAGAGCAGGAACTGAATTCTGTGTCATGTGGCTTTATTTAGTTTAGAAACATTTCCTACTGGAATGGACTTGTGACAGCGAACAAACAAACCCAGAAACTACCCACTGTTCCACCCCGCCCCTTCACTGGTGCATCCGACAGCAGCTTTCTTGGTACTTAGACCTAGATGTACCTTGTTTAAAAATTGAGGTTTTAGCCAGGCAGTGGTGATGCACACCTTTAAGCCCAGTGCTTAGGAGGCAGAGGCAGGTAGATCTCTGTGAGTTTGAGCCCAGCCTGGTCTACAGAGTGAGTTCTAGGCTGTGGAACCCAAGGCCTTCCTCCATATGTTAGGCAGGCTCATTACTACTACTAACCTACATCCTCAGACCTAAATGTATCCAGTTAAAAAAGAATAGGAAACTTCTTACTCTTTAATTCACAATATATAAGCAAAAATGTATGGCACAGGCCAGCAGTGGTGGCACACGGCCTTAATCTTAGCATTTGGGAGGCAGAGGTAGGCAGATCCCTGTGATTTTGAGGCCAGCCTGGTCTACAGAGAGAGTGCCCAGACAGGCTCCAAAGCTACAGAGAAACTATGTCTTGAAGAAAAACAAAACAAAACAAAACAAAAACACAAAAGGAAAAGAAAAAGGAAAGAAATGTATGGTACGAATAACCGGCAGCCATCAGTCTGCTGTGGACCCAAGAACTGATCACAACTCCATATACCAACTGCCTGCCCTTCTAGAGGCAGCCAAGGTCTTGAATTTCTCATTCTTTGGAAAACTTACCTCCTGAGGCTGGGCATGGTGGTGCATGCCTGTGATCTCAGTACTTGGGAGCCTGAGGCAACACTCTGAGACCCTGTCTCAAAAACCAAAATG
Organism: Ellobius talpinus; assembly: GCA_001685095.1. Taxonomy (NCBI): domain Eukaryota; kingdom Metazoa; phylum Chordata; class Mammalia; order Rodentia; family Cricetidae; genus Ellobius; species Ellobius talpinus. Next base: position 14,075 of record LOJH01005566.1, on the reverse strand, counting down.
AGACGAAACATATGTAGGCCTTTTTTGAAGCCGTGTTTTCCACTTAATACCATTCTCAGATTGACCCACACTGATGTAGCTGTGGATCTTTTTCATGTTTTCAGCCGCGAGGCTGCAGTTTTGTTTCAGGCGTTTTCTTTTTTCCTTTAGTCATTGCATTTGTTTTGTATTTATGTGTCCTCGCATGCATGTGTGCGCACACATATGCTGTGCTGCACATATGGAGGTCAGAGCACGTCTTGTGGGAGCTGGTTCTCTTCCAACATGTTCTGGGGATTGCACTTAAGTTGGGACTCAGTGTCAGATCCCCTTACCTGCTGAGCCACCGTCTCACCCACCCAGCATTTTTGTTGTCATTTCCATGGCAACAGACATTTTGTGGTTTTCTTGGTTGTTTGTTTTTGCTGTCCATGTGTTACCGTGGCTGTGTTAACACGTGTTTCTAGGTGTGCATGCACAGGAAGTTGGCAGTGTGTACTAGAATGAGTTTGCTGGGCTTGCTAGATGTTGTCATCTTTGCTGTCTACACATTTTCACCAAAGATGTGTGAGCATTTTGAGTTCCTTTTTGCCTGTGTCTTGTCCCATTCTTTTTGCTAAAACTGGATTTTCCTAGTGTAATGGACACGAATTGAAATCTCACTTTGGCTAATTTGCAGTGCTTTTCATTTCTGCCACTTCTCATGGTTGTTTTCGAGGCAGGGTCTCCTCACTAGTATGTAGCTCTGGCTGTCCTGGGACTCATTCTCAGAGATCCGCCTGCCTCTGCCTCATGAGTGCTGGGAATAAAGGTGTGCGCCACACTGGGCCTTAATGTTAGTTGCTCGTATTCCTTATCCACACTGCCTGCCAGTCCTGGGGTAGACCCTGTTTAAGCTAATGAAAGTTTTGTGGTCATTGTCTCCTGTGTGTCCCTCCCCCACCTCACAATCTCTGGGTGCTCTTGCCTTAGAGCATCATTTTCGGTTCCTTCTTCAGTTTCTGAGTCTTTGACACACATGCCGTGCCACATGGCAGCACTAATTTCATCTGCAGGTAAAGAAAATGGTATAAGCTCAAAACAACAGTGGACTAATAAGTGCAATGGGAATTGATTTTTCTCTTAGAGAAAGGAGCCTGGTGATACACAGACCGGGACTGTATTCTTCCAAGAGATCAGACATCTACTAGCCTTCCCCTGCTACTGCCACACCAGGCTACGGTCCTTGTCTGTAGGAAAGACTTGATGGAAGTTTCAGGAAGAAATTTACTCACACTGGCTCAGAATTTAGTAGCACATATAACTGAAAGGGGATCTGGGAAATGTAGTCTCATTTATATGGCTTAGTTTCAGCTACAGATTAGATTTCTTACTAAGTTAACAGAAAAGATCAAACAGTGGAATAAACAACTTAACAACTTTAGTATACCCTAAAAATGAGATCGTTTGTTTCAGAGAGGGTCTCATGGTAGGCCAGGCAGAATTTGAATTCCTGATCCTGCACTCTCCTTCTGAGTACTGAGTTTATAGATATATATGCCATCATGCCCTACTAAAAATGAAGGATTTGCCAGATATCAGGATGGGAACTTTATATGTTGCCCCTTTTAATTCTTAGATTTATTTCACAAATACTTATCAAGCACCCGAAAAAGGAGCTATTTTGGGAACTGGGGCGATAACCCTGAATGAAACAAAGCTCCTTCCCCTGGTCCTGCAGACCTGTCGTAAAGAGCCAGAGTAAAGTGTGTGCAAGGCAGAACTAAAGAAAGGAGGCAGGCAGCCTGCCGGCTCTGGCGCTGGCTGTGCTGGGAAAGGCCTCTCTGGTGGGACACTGGAGCAGGCAGTTGACAAGGGCAGTGAGGGAGCACCCTGGATAGTTAGGGGCATAAGGATAGAGGCAATGCCGGGTCCTGAGGTGAGATGGTGCCCATGTGTTGGAGGAACTTTGGATCTCCTTAGAGTGGGAAGATGGTGGCCCTGTGTGGAGAGTTGAGAGGCAGAGCCCCTGCAATGTTTTGGGCTGCAGGGAAGGTCCTGCTTTACCCAGAGTGAGGTGAGCTTAGCAGGGCTTGGCAGGATGGGGTGCACACTGATGGGTAAAAGTGATCATGAGAACCCTAAATTCGTACCACTCCTGGACACCTTCAGCCCTGCCGGGTTATAACCTGTTTATTCTGAGTCCAGTGTCTGTCGCTAAAAGAGAAAGTTTCTTTAAAGACAGGACTATTGTCATGATTAAAATCATTGAAATAAAATCATTAAAAATAAGTTTTTACATCATCTGGACTGAGGGGACTTAGGTCCCCTCACTATCTTTCTAGAACTTGCTTGTTCCCACTAGGACCCCACCAGTTCCCACTGGATTTGTTCCTAACCCTGTTAAGTTTCACTTAATCTTTTATGGTTCCTCTCTCCTCCCCTTCCCATCTTGGCCTCTGTGTGTGCACGCACATGCATGTGTGTCTGTATGCCTGTGTGTTGCATGCATGTGTGTGTTGTGCATATGTGTGTGCACATGTATGTGTGTGTTGAATGTGGTCATTTGTGCACATGCTTGTGGAAGCAAGGATTGCCCATGTAATGTCTTTTTTGTTTTCTGACATATTTCCTTAAGACAGGACCCTGTCTCTTTGAGCTGGAAACTTGAAGTTCTGGCCAGGCTAGGGCAACTAGCTCTCAGGGGTTACAGACACATGCAGCCGGCCCATTCTCCGGCTTTTTCTATGGATATTCGAGATTTGATCTCAGATCCTCATGCTTGGACAACAAGTATCCTTATCCTCTAAACCCTCTACCCACACCTTGGCTTTTTGCTTGCGTTGGCTGGCCTTAAACTTAAGACTTCCTGCCTCAGCCTCCTGAGTGCTAGGATTACACGTTATGCCACCATATCTGGCTTTTCTGGCAGTTTATTTGTTGAAAAAAGCTGTGTCTTTTGTCCTGTATACAGTGAGGTCTAGAGTGGACTGTGTCTTCTCTGTGCTTGCTGTAAATGAGTAGATGAATTTAGATACTGATAACCATTAGGCACACACATGCACACATGCCCACATACGCATACATGTTCACGTATACACAGGCACACACTGTTTAGGCAGGAAGTGCAGGGCCATCTCCTGGGTGTCGTTGTGCCTTTATCCAGTAGGCATTATGGAGACAGTCCATTGTCTGTCTTTGTTCTGTGCTCTTAGTGGCCATGGGTGACTATTGCCTAGGTCTGTCTTGTCATTGGTGGTCTGGCCAGCATTGTGGCATTATAATGTGCCCTCTCCATCTTGCCGGACTCGTGCCGGGAGGAGAAATCACATGTATTATTCATCCCCCACTCCTCCCCAGTCCTGGCTCCTCTGAACCTTTGCTTACACTAGAAATGAGGACTGAACAGCCAGCCTGGATCCTAATCTGCACAATCTGGAACAGTGATTCCAATCTTGCTGCGGGTTTTATGTTCTTTCCTTCGATCTCCTCTGAACCTTGATACTGCACACCCCGATACTGGTCCCAGCTGTCCCCTGGGCAGGTGTGGTTGCCCCAGGCCTCACCTTTGGCCAGGTGGGGCCCTTGGTGTTTTCCAGTCCGCATCACTTGGAAGAAAGGACTCTATTCTTATTCTGGTGACGGTTGTGTGGCCACCCTCCCACCCCCAGTGTTTTTTTGACTTTGCGGTGTCTGCTGAGGGTCTGCCCCAGAGCCAGGGTTTCATTCCTCCTGCTTGGGCGAAGAGGCTTCTGAGCATTGTGTTGTTCTGAAGAGGCTTTCTGGTCTTGACAAAAAAAAAAAAAACCAAAAACAATGAAGGACTGCTCTGGAGAGGGAGGCCATTCCTTCTAGTAGCCTGGTCAGGGGGAGCTCTGGCCCTGGCCTCCTTATCTGGGTCATGAATTCTTTAGAGCAATAGCGTGCTTAGAATCATTTGGATGCCTTGGATCAGTTATGCATTCTCTTGCCCAGTACCCAGAGCCTCTTGGCTTCTAGAGAGTTACTCCCTGTGGGAGGGGCATAGTTCATGTGCAGTGAAGGGCGATGCAACCCATTTGATTGTTGACATAATCAGTAAATATTCACTGAGCTTTACATACGTTTCAAGGCCTGGGACAGAGCCTGAGACAGCCCATCCCTGTAGGGTTTACGTGCAGGGTGAGGGACACAGATAACAGAAAGTAAGTGACTAATAAGGTACTGTAGGGGTGAATAACGCTGGGAAGTCAGTCATTAAAGCAGAACAGCAAATGGTGAGAGAGGCGCACCTGGCAGGGGAGGGAGCTGGGGTTAGGGAGCTTCCCTGGGGCCAGGGTTGGGACAGTCCCCTGAGGTGGAGTGGTCTGGTGAAGAGCTTTGCTGGCATACAAAAGAGTAGGTGCAGGTTGCGGAAACAGGATTGCATTCTGTGTGTTGAGCAATTAAATGGCGGAAGCCATGAGGCTGCAGCAGAAGGGCCAGGGTGAGGGCCTGATGGAGTGAGCGTCCGAGACACATGGTGAAGAGCTGTGGAGTGAGTGCAAGTGGGGCTTTGGGGCAGCCTGGGCTAGCCGAAGGGAAAGATGCAATTCAGGAGTGGTGGCATGGATGCCATCGAGGAATTTATGACCTCGCTGAACATCACAAGGGATTGGCAAAGAGGGTAGTGAGCAGGGTAGAGCTTTTCCCAAAGAGTCCAGGCCCAGTCTGTGAGTCATGTAACTTACAGTAGTAACAACAATCCCCCACTTTTTTTCCCCTTCAAGACAGGGTTTCTCTGTGTAGTCCTGGAACTTGCTCTGTAGACCAGGCTAGCCTCGAATTCACAGAGATCTGCCTGCCTCTGTAGTGCTGGGATTAAAGGTGTGGGCTTCATTATCATGCACTCTTCCTACTCCAAAGACGGGCATGAGGCCCAGAGAGGTGAAACGCTCCTTACTGTTCACACAGCTGCTTGGGAGCTGCTGGCCATGGAGCGACCTTTTTCTCCTTCCCTTCAGCCATAGCCATCGGTCCAGTGTTGACACAGCCTGTGTAGAATGTCCACGTCTTACATTTATGAATTCAGAATGGGATGAAACATACCAATGGCATTTCCTGATAACTTTCCCGATAACCCAGATCTTGATATGCCTTTTATTATACTGTTTATTGCGGGCCTGGGAGCAGGGACTTTGCAATCACTGACCTAGGTATACTCTCCACGTGGCTGTGTGTGGCCTGGCTAGGCCCTCACCTCTGAGCTGCTTGACTGACAGGTCAAAGGTTTTTTTCACTCTTCAGTTCCTTACCACCATCCCCAGTGCATAGCAAGCAAGCAAGGGGCCCCATCCCAGTGTGTGTCCCACGTCTTTACTTGGTGTCACCCACCCCAAGTCTGGTTTTGTGTCTGTGCTCACTGATACCCTCAGAGGCACTGAAACTTGTCACCCCACCCTTTTGAATTTAGGCCTTACCCCAAGATTTTTACATTGATTGATTTAATACCTAGACGCCACACACAGCCTGTAAGCAGTTCCAACAGCAGAAGTGTGTGTAAAATGTGCACCTTCTCCATTACTGTCTTGCCGCCTATAGACTGGCCTTCCACCTAGTTCCTGCCTGGGATAGTGTTTGTTTAAGTCTTTTTGAGGCAGGGTCTCACTAAGTAGCCTTGGCTGACCTGAAACTGTAGAGATCTGCCTGCCTCTACCTCCCAAGTGCTGAGAAGAAAGGTGTTTGCTACGAAAACTGACTTCCCTGTCTGTTGTTTCTCTTGGTCTGTTTTGAGATAAGGTCTCCTGTAGACCAGGCCTGCCTTGATTCCTGATCCCCTTGTCTCCACTCCCAAATGCTGGATTACGGGCTTTCACTTTCACTACCTGTATCCATTTGCACGTCTATAAGTCAATGATGATGTCTCAGCTGCCAGGTGTGAGGATTTCCTGTCCTAACACAGAGAAGTTAGAATGGTGAGCGCTCACTTGCTGGCTGTTTTCCAGGCCTGCCCTTTAGTTTTCTGTGGCTTGTAGTTTTCTTGAATTGTCTGCCCTAGAGAGCCTCCCTTGGCTGTAGGTCAGGGTCTGTGGCATGGTCTTCTCTCCTATCAGGGCCTTGCTGGGTGTACTGATTGTTCTGCTGTTCTTTCTAACTCAGTATCTCATAAGAAACAGCCTTTGTTTGCTCCTTGGATTTTTATTCAGACAAGTCTTAGAGTTGCAATTACTGAAACAAAGTATATGGCTAATTGTAAAAACCAGTGATATTTATTGCTGGCCTGTGTTCTGACAAGGCTCTATCAATGCGGAGTCTGATTAGTCGAAATGGGAGCCCAGACTTGCCTGGGTCTGCACTCACACTTCTCAGAATACTCCTTAGATCATTGCTACTGTGACCCAAACCAGCTCTTGGTTTTCCTTTGACTTCTGCTGACGCTTATTTTTATATGTTGATGTATTTTATGTACTCCTTTCATTGCCCGTCTTTCTACTGGGTTAAAAAAAGAAAGAAAGAAAGAAAGGAAAGAAAGAAAGAGAAAGAAAGAAAAGCACATTTATGGGAGCTGGAGAGATGGCTCAGAGTTAAGAACTCTGCTTTTCCAGAGGACCCAGATTCAATCCCCAGCAGCCACATAACAGCTCATAACTGTCTGTAATTCCAGTTCTAGGGGACCCGACACCCATGGGAAAACACCAGTGCACATAAAGTTTAAAAAGTAAATAAATTTAAAAATGCTAAAGTTAAAAATCACTTTTACTTATGTGAGTGTATTTGTGTCTTTGCAGTTAGTGCTCTTGTTCTTATCTATATTTGTGTTTAATTAAAATGAAATAACTATCCTTTCTTTATGGTGCTAGGGGTTGAGCCTAAGGCCTCATATTTGCTAAGCAAGTAATGAACCACTGAGTCACATGTCTAGCTGGGGGACTTCATTTCTTATTTTTTACATCCAGTATCTGAATTTTTGGCTTACATTGAGATGAATATATAATATTTATCAACTCAATAGTGAGTTATTCCTATGTTGTTGACCAAATAATCTAGCTTCTTCCATCAATTTGAAAAGCTTAGTATAAACCAAGCCCTGGTCAGTTTTGTTTTGTTTGTTTGGTTTTCTTGAGACAAAGTCTCAATATGTAGTCCATGCTGGCCTCAAGCTCAGTCCTGCCTCAGTGTCCCTAGCTTTGGGATCACAGGCGTTTGCCACCCCTCCTGGCTTAGCCTGAATACTGTCATGTTTTCTCCTGAGTCTCTGCCTGGACTCACTGAAGCACACTCAGTGTTCCTGTTCACAGTGAGGGAACTGGACCGCAAAGGGAGACTGCTGCCTGCTCCGCACCTCACAGCTTGGCAAGGCTGAGCCTGCTTGGATCGTTCACCTTCGTTTAGTGACCAGCCTCCTGGCTGCAGTGTGCCTTCTGCAGCTTCCTAGCAGCCTCCCTCCCTTTTGTCCTCCATGGCCGTCATTCTCTCTCTGTGCTGTGCTCCTGTGCAGGCATGCTCCCCGCCTTGTTGCTCTGGCCAGGATTTCTGTGACTGTTAAATGAAGTACAAGATGCTGGCAGGTGTGGATGTCCCAGATTTTTTTGTCCTTCAGGCTCCCTTCTTCATGGGAAGCTGCTTAGGCAGGGGCCAGGATGCTGTTGAATCCCCTTAAGAATTCCATGATGAGCTGGTTGTGGTGTTGAGCCAGGTGGTGGCGGCGCACACCTTTAATCCTAGTACTTAGGAAGCAGAGGCAAGCAGATCTCTGTGAATTTGAGGCCAGCCTGGTCTACAAATTGAGTTTCAGGACAACCAGGGCAAAATAGAGGAACCTTGTCTTGAAAAAGCAATCAAAGAATTCCATGATGGCCTCTCAGACAGGCATAAATTGAAAGCCGTGTACCCTGCAGTCATCACTTCATCTCTCACAGACTTTTGAAAGTTTTCTTCACCTTTCACGTGGAGATGCTGGCGTTCTTCAGAACCTTTCACAGCTGTGCGTGGTTGTGAAGGCCAGGCCTGTAATGTTGGCACTTAGGAGGCTAAGGCAGGAGCTCAGAAGCTTAAGGTCAGTCTTGGCTGCATAGTAAATTCAAGGCTAGCCTGGGCTACTTGAGAACCCTGTCTCAAAAAAAAAAACAAGGGGAGGATGTGTTGTTACTGTAAAATAGATGGTGCATTAGAGAAGCTTGTGTTGGGTGCTTAATCTGCGTGAGATACTTCAAGTGCCCTGGAAGGGTTCACTGGCTTCTCCATTAGTGTCCTTCCTGCAGCCAGAGTGTGCTCTGTAGTCGAAGCTGGAACTTGAGGCCAGCTCTACTGCCAGCTGGCTGTGTACCTTGACCAGCGAGCCTCAGAGCCCTACTTTCCTCCCCGCCCAGCAAAGACACCTAGCAAGTGCAGGGACTTGCTTGCCACGTGAGTTTATTATTTCAGGTTGGGGTAACTGGAAATTCAAGAGTGTTGGGGCCCTTTGCAGCCAGCCTCCAATCACATTCCAACCTTGTGTGTGAGAAGGTTGATGTTAGGATCCACAAAAGCTGTGCAGGGCCCTGCTGCACATGGTGTGGCGTACACATTTTCCTTTTTATTTTTTTCAATTTATTTTTATGTTTATGTATGGATTTGTGTTTATTTGTATGTATGTGTTTCGCTTTCATGTGTGTATGCACCACATACATATAGTCAGTGCCCACAGATTCTAGAAGAGGGTAATGGATCTCCTGGAACTGGAATTACAGACAATTGTGAGCCATCATCTGGGTGCTGGGAACTGAACCCAAGTCCTCTGTAAGAGCAGCCAGTGCTCGTAACTGCTGAGCCATCTCCCCAGCCCTACATTGCCCTTCTTGTAGAAAATAAATCAGGTAAAGAGCTTCTGTAGAGATGCTTCATTTGTTTCTTGACACATCCATTCCCAGCAAGAGTCTGGAATCAAGCCGTGGCCTCACACCTCCCAGCCAATTCTTTACCATTGAGCCACACCTCCAGCCCACAGAGCTGTCCTTAAACCTGCCTGTGAGCTGGCATTATGAGGAGGGAGAAGGGCAAAGGTGTTCTCCTTGTTCAGGTGTGGCAGGTGGTCAACTTATTGGGCCACCAGCAACCATTCATTATCTTTGGGAAGGTTCTTTATCGTCAGGTGTGTCTTCACTGAGGCTTCTGTTTGCCCAACGTGCTATGTCCTGCTGTAGACATGGGGGCCACACTAGGCAGACGGCTTGGGCAGTGGAATGAGGCCTCTAAGGCATTATCCCTGACTGTCACTTCCTAATTTTGGTCATTGTGATTGAGAGGCTATCACTTTTCTTTGGAAATGCCTCCTGGCATCCTTGGTAGTTAAAACAAGAACCAGTTCGTGGGAAAGAGGAAGCAGACACAGCACTGGCTAAGCAAATATGGAAGTAGCTAGAATACTTGGGCTTTGTTTGGGAGGGATGATTGCCAGGGTGAGATGCCTTGTCTGTCAAGGAGTCAGAATGCACGCACGTGCATTGACGGGAACGATTCTAAAAGTTAACTTTTTTTTTAGGATGGAATCTTAACTATATAACCCTCACTCTGTAGAACAGGTTGGCCTCAAACTCACAGAGATCCCCTGCCTCTGCATTGGGATCAAAGGTGTATATCACCACACCAGCCTAAAATGTTTAAATTTAAAAGAAAATCTCAGCATTCGGGAGGCAGATCTCTGTGAGTTCCAGGCCAAACTGGTCTACAGAGTGAGTTCCAGGACAACACAGAGAAACCCTGTCTCTAAAAACAAACAAATAAAAAACCCTTCTATTCAGATCTTAACCTCTGAGCTCTCTCTCTCTCTCTAGCACATTTTTTACGTTTTCTTTTAGGAATTTGTAGAAACAGAAGGGAATAGAACAATCAAACGGTGGACTGTTCTCGACCTGAACAGCAAGGATGTGGAGCCCTGTGTGGAGCAGGCCTAGGCCATGCCACATCTCCCTCTCACAGTAACTGCCAGGGGAGGGCTCATGAACCCTGCCTGTCCAATCAGAATAGAGAAATAAGTTTTTGGCTGAACCTGTCAGGGGGAAGGGTGTCAAGTGCCTGGGCACAACCTTAATATTGCTGGGTGCCACCTTGGCCCAAAGGGTAGGATGGAAATGATACACTCTTTGCATAAAGCCAGAATGACTCCTGACTTTTCAGTTATATGGACCATAAGGCTGCTTTTCCCCTTCTCAAGTTACTTTCAACTGGGTCTGGCTGCTGAGAACCAGAGCCCTAGGTACTCTAGTTGTTTTCATGGGTCCTAGAATCTGCACTCTGAAATTTCTCTGGGATGATTTCTGTGAGTCAGATGTTGGGAGACACTTCGATAGGCTTTTTGAGTGATTCTTAGACTTAAGTGAGCAACAGACTTGCCTAGGGAACTTGTTAAAAATACAGAGGCTCCGTTCCAAATTGCAGAAGATTCCTGGTTTCAGGCTTAGGGCCTGAGTAGCTGAGCTCTGAGCAGTGTTCCAAGTGACTGTGTGGGTTCATGGGCATGAGAACCCTTCTGATAAGCATGGGCATCAGGCATGGGTCAGCCCTAGGGACAGAGACAAGGGGACTTAGAGTCTAGAGCAGTGATTCTCCCCCTTCATGATGCTGCAACCCTTTAATACAGTTCCTCATGTTGTGGTGACCACCAATCATAAAATTATTTCACTGCTACCACGTAACTGTAATTTTGCTACTGTTATGAATTGTAATGTAAATATCTGTGTTTTCTGAGGGTCTTAGGTAACCGCATGAAAGGAGGGTTGGTCGACTCCCAGAAGGGTCACAGCTCATAGGTTGAGAACCCCTAGTCTAGAACCTATTTAGAAGAAACTTCCTCTCGTCCCTGTTAGCCTTGTGCATAGGGTGCTGCTGTAGACCCGGCACCGAGGATGCTTACGTTGGGGCGAATGTGCTTAGATGAGTGTTTCACATATCAGTGTGTACCCACCTTATACAGCTTTGGAGAGAGCAGGGTATGCTTCATACTGAAATGTGACTGCAGATTCCAGGCAGAAAGGGAGTGCGCATGTGTATGCATATGCATGCTTGTGCTTACTGGGAGGTGAAGGAGAGGCAATGGGCCTCCTTCACTTGTGTGAGAGAGTCTTTTGAGTTGTTCCACTGGGCCAGAAAATCCCTTTTCAAACACTCTCATGTAGCAGCTTTGCTTTTGAGGCCCTGGGCAGGGGTAGGGAGAGGTTCTAAAGCCTGGCTGACCCACCCGGCTGGCCCTGTCCCCCCTCCCTCCCTGACACGTGTGATTTTGCCATTGTCCTTAGGATTTGTACCCTTGTGAAGTTCCTGCTGGTCAGCACTAGGAATTAGAGCATGGGTCAGCCAGGTTATTCATATGTAAACTGATTCTCTTCTGTTTTGTCCCCCCCAAAATTTGTTAAGCCCACACCTCTCTCTTTGTGCATCAGTTTAGAAGGCTGTCATCTATAATAAACTTGGGTGACTTTAGGTTATTCTTGTGGGGAAAATAGAATATGTGTTTTATAAGGTGGGGGTCAGACATATTGCAGTGCTGTTGGTGTGTTTAGTTACATAAAGTGGTTTGCACAGCCCAAAGTGGGGGCACGTACCTGTCTGTAGTCCAGGTTTCTGGAGAGACTAAGGTTTCTGTGTGTATGTTTTCCCATCTCTTTCTTTGGAGATAAACTTTAGAAAATCCTGTGGTCTGAAAAGCATTTCCTTTAAAGTATAAACCTATACTGCTAGGCGGTTCGCGCTCCCAGTGTGGGCCCGAACATCCTGTTTCTAAATCCAAATTTCCTCTTTGATGGAACAGTTGTGGTAGGCGAGTCTGGGAGCGAAGGTGTTTTAGTAATTATTAAAGGTAACTCCCTGAACTGACTTGGGTACTCCTTTTTGAGGTTTACACACCCCCTGAATAGTACCCCTTGGCAAGGGACAGTTCACTGCCATAGAGGCAGGACCAGTGCTGGGGGATGGGGGTGTGAAAATGGTGGGAGAGAATATTGCCTCCCTTAAAAGTGTCCTTGCTGTTAAATTTCTGTTATCTCCTAGAGGCCAGCAATCCAGGTCTTGGGGTATTGGTTTTAAAATTCCAGCAGTTGTTAGAGTAAAAAATGCTGGGGATTTGAAGTTCCAGGAGTACTGTGTGTACTGGGGTCAGGTATATTACCTCCCACACATACATAATGCACATAAGCACATTCTGTTTACTCAGTTCTTATTGGGGGTAAGCTGGTCACTCTGTTTAACTTTTCAAGACCCCATCCCATTTCCAAAGTGACTGAACCGTTTTTTCAGCCCTGCAGCAGTGATTAGGGGGAGGGTCCAGGGTCTCATGAAGCCCTGGCCTGGAACTTGTGTGCCACCACACCTGGTGTTGTGCAGTGCTGGAGATCAAATTCGGGGCTTTGTGTGCACTAAGCAAGCATTCTACTGACTCTGAGTACAGCCCCAGCCCGTTTGTTCAGTTCTTACCCTAATCCTATTCTGTTACTGAATTGTAAGGCTTTTTGGGTTTTGTTTTGTTTTGTTTTTTAAGACAGGATCTTGCTGGGTGATGGTGGCTTGCACCTTTAATCTCAGCACTTGGGAGGCAGAGGCAGGTGGATCTCTGAGTTCTAGGCTAGCTTGGTCTATAGAACTAGTTCTAAAACAGCCAAGGCTACACAAAGAAACCCTATATGATAGTTTGAAAGTAATTGGCCCTCAATAAGCTCATAGGGAGTGGCACTATTAGGAGGTATGGCCTTGTCAGAGAGTGTGTCACCATGGGGATGGGCTTTGAGGTCTCATATGTGCTCAACTTCCTGTTGCCTGCAGATCAAGATACAGGACTCTCAGCTCCTTCTCCAGCACCATGTCTGCATGCACACTGCCATGTCCCGACATGTGATAATGGACAAAACCTCTGAACTGTTAGCCAGCCCATTTAAATGTTTCCTTTATAAGAGTTGCCACAGTCATAGTTTCTCTTCACCGCAATAAAACTTTGACTAAAAAAAACCCCAAAAAACAACAAAAAAAGGCAAGATCTTACTGTATAACAATGGCTGGCCTAAAACTCACACAGATCCACCTGCTTCTACCTCCTCAATTCTGGGATTAAAGGTGAGGTGAGCAGCCTAGTCTATATACATCATGAGTTCCAGAACAGCCAGGGCTATGTAGAGAGACCCTGTCTCAAACAAACAAAACAAAAAGAAGGGTATCATGTAGTCAGGACTGGCTTTCCACCTCTGATCCTGCTGCCTCCACCTGCCCAGTACTGGGATTATCAGTGGTTGCCATCACACCCATGATAGGATTTAGCTGCAGAAGTACATTGGCGGGTTGGGGCCAAGCTGTGCCGCAAAGAGGTCACACCATGCAACAGATCTCATGTAGGAGGTTTACTTGGGGTGGGGTAGCGAAGGACATGTTGGAGGAGAGATGTGAGAGACAAACACAATGGGGAAGGCGACTTTTAAGGGGCTGGTGACTTGCAATGAAGCAGCTGCTGAGTCAAAGAGTCCCTGAAGGGTAGGCTGGCTGAGCTCCTGATTTCTAACAACCTGATGGTGCTTATGTGATGCCAATCATCAAATGTGTAATTTGCTGATATATAAATTACACATATTTGTATATTTGTTTTGTTTTGTTTTTTTACGAACAAAGTCTGACTTTATGATCCAGGCTGGCTTCAAACAAGACTCTCCTGCCTCAGTCTCGAGTGATGGGATCACAGTCACATACTACCACACTCAGCTATTCCCCACACGCACACGCACACACTTTCAGACATGGTTTCTTTGTGTAGCTTCGGCTGGCCTGGAACTCAATACATAGACTAGGCTGTGCTTGAACTCAAAAGTGGTAGAATTAAAGGCACATGCTGCTGCATCTTGCCTGTTTTTATTTTCTTAATTTTGTATTTAAAAGCTTAAAAGTTTTAACAATCAACTTTATCAAATTTTTTATTGCTATTTTATCTTACATGTATGGGTGTTTTGCCTGCATGTACAGTCTGTGCACCATATGTGTGCCTGGTGCCTGCAGAGGCCAGTAGAGGGCATTGGAGCATCTGGAACTGGGGTTACAGGCAGTTATGAGCTGTCTTGTGGGTGCTTGGAATTTAACCTGGTTCCTCTGCTGTAGTGAAAGGGGAGCGGGCCTGCTTTTCGTCCCGCCCGGCTCCCGCCCGGCTAGCT
>LOJH01005565.1:22879-33918 GCA_001685095.1 Ellobius talpinus | reverse complement strand
TATATATATATAGTCAGAGGTTGTCCTCAATCACTTTCCAACTTGTTTTCTGAGTCAGGGTCTCTCACTGAATTTACAGCTCAGTAATTCAGCTAGGTTGGCTGGCCAGTGAGAGCACTAAGGATCCAAGTGCCTTGGCCTCCTCCCTAGGGCTTGGATTACAGACATGTAATCCTTTGATTTGCTTGTTACGTGGGTGCTAGTGATCTGAACTCTGATCCTCACACTTGGGTAGAAAGCACTTGAACTACTGAGCCACCCGACCAGCCATGGCATTATCCTTTATGATGTCAGCAAGGCCTCTTGCATTGTTTCTGATGACCTCAAAAGGGTGGCCTGAACATTACCCATCATCTTAGAAATGGTTCCACCCCTTCTTCCCTAACCATCCTGCTACATCTTGGAAACAGGATATGGACCCCGAGTCCTTTCCCACCCAATGGATACTCAGTTAAACCCTCTTGATTTCATTTTCTTGTCTCTGTTTTGGTTACATGGTGATATTGTATCCGGGTGGTGGGTCCTCTGGGACAACCCCTGACTACTGGGTCCAGCAGCAATCATAGAGAGAGGTCTCTTAACTGAGGTCACTAGAAGAGGCTATCTTTATTATTTTTCATTGATACAAGGTCTGTTTAGCTCAGGGTAACCTCCAATTGATTGTGTAGCTAAGGCTGGCCTTAAACTCTGATTGTCCTGGCTCCAGGTCCTAAGGACTGGGATTATAGGCATGTGCCACCTCAGCTAATTTATTTAGTGCTGAGGATCAAACCCAGGACTCTGTGCACAGTAGACAAGCACTCTACTAACTGCACTGTTTTTGTAGCCTGCAAGTCTGATGAGAGGAAATAGCCACAGGAATGCTCCAACAGAGCTCTCACTGATAACCTTAGGGCTTAGCCTAGCTCACTCCAGTAGCCTCTTATTTGCTGTTGTACATCATGACCCCCCAAAGGACTACTATTTTGAAAGGAGGCAGAACCCAAATGTTTGTGGGGATGTAGGAATTAGCATTGTGGACACAGTCTCTCCAAGAGAGAAAAACCTGCAGCATTCCTAAGATGATTTATTAGACAATGGTAGAGTTTGCTAGAAATCTACCAGGAGGAAATCATCTGGGAAGGAGTTAATGAACCAAACAAAACACGTGATAATGCAATTAGAATGCTAGGAAATGGAGGGGTTTTCCAGAGAGAGAGAGAGAGAGAGAGAGAGAGGGGATGGAGGAGTCTGGTGAGAACTTGGAGGCTGAGGTTGGAAAAAGAAATGTAACTAAGTGTTTACAGAGTAAGCTATCGAGGGTAGGAGGAGAGGATGGGGCTGATGATTCAGTACAGTGAGCCAGGCTGCCCAGATGGGTGGAGACAGACTCTCAGCTCCACTTCAGCTGAGTGTTGTGTGGCTCTGAGCAAAGCAATGAGATTGCTAGTGGCAAAAACCTGGATTCCCATCGCAGGGGATGGTGGAGACAGCCATGGGAGGATGCACACATTGCTCTAGTTGCTTTAGGCAACAGTAAATTTCCCCCTGCTTTTGTTTGGGTCTGGGATTTTTTTCCCTTTAAATCTCTCCTTAGCGGAGTTTGAAATCAACAGTATAAAGCTCTCTAAGCTTGGCTCTTACCTCATTTCATCCAGACTTACAGATGACCTTATGGGCAAGCATGGTAGCATGGCTTAATGTGCACAGAGGAAATTTCTGGCCATGTCCTTGTCCTGGGCACTGCAATCTAGACTGTATGGCACAGGCTTTCTTTGATTCGTGTAGATGTACAGCTCTAAACAAATATGCATGTTAGGTTTGTGACTGCAAGCCTCATTTCTCCTATATTAGTTCTTTATCAGGATGGGGTTGTGTTTAATATTTTTATTGCTTTCCTCAAACACGCTTTCATTTAAATATACATTGTGGTCACACAGTGCTGTCTACTTTCCTAAGTATTTGCATATGTGCTAACTGGAGTGGTATGTGCTTAATGCGAGCCTGCCCTAGGAAACAAAGCCTGCTCTGGATTGGAGATAGCCTGTGAGATGTGCACACTAGAAAACCTTTACTGAGACACTTGCCCTTGGAGATCACAGGCTTCTTCTCTCCTGGAGCCTTGTCCAGGTGACAGCTTCAGGTTTCCAGCCACAATGCCTGGATCTTAGGCCCTTTGGTGCTCCTAGCCCTTGTCATGGGCCATCACTGCTCTGGGAGCACTTAATGGATGTCTCTCCCATTCTGTGTGGACTGTGAAGGATGGTAACCTTGCAAGTTTGAGATTATGCCTAGTGACTGTCTCTATCTGGTAGAATGGATGTGTTCAACAGATAGCTTGAAGAAGTACTGAAATTGGGACACTTTCTCCTAGTGAACTATGTGTTTCAAAGACGTCTTGCTCTTACGTATTTCCCCTAAAGCCCATTCTCCGTTCCTTTCAAAGACATGATCTAGCACCAATGATACCCGATGATGTCCAAGAAAATTGGCCTTTCTAGACACACATCCATCATTATACCTATCTCCATGGACACCGATAACCCCCAATTTTGGAAGCCTAGCTGTTCTCATTCCCTCTAGTACTGCTTTCTCTTTTGAGGTTCCCAGAGCCTTCAGTGTTCATCTGACATGTTAGCATTCAGAGATGCCCATGTCTTAGGGTCCCCAGACAGCACAGACGAATGCTCCCAGCACTCAGTAGAAGAGCTTTCGCTTAGGCTTTAAAGGAAGACTGTAAGGTGCACAGAGGCCCAGGCACCTTTGCACAACTGCTCAATGACAGCCACAAGACCGCCCAGGATCTCCTAACAAAGACACAGAGGAAAAGGGTACCTCCTGATGTAGCCCATGTCACCAGGGCTCTCAGTGTCCCCCCTCAGCTGTGTGGCTTGGAGAACGCAGTAGGCCTTCAGCAATCAGTTCTTTGGGACAACCTGGTGATTCTAGACATGGACAATGTGCAGTGGAATCCCTCTTCTTCAACAACATCCAGGTGGACTCGCAAGGGAGTAAGGCATTACCCCAACACCCCACGTCACCTGCAATGCTGAAGATCACTTCTGTCTTAAGGAAGCAAACAGCGCTGCTTCCTGCGCTTATGTGGTGAGTTCTAGAAGACCCACACAAAGCCGAAGCATTTTTACCATCATAACTTCTCCTCTCTGCCTTGGCGCTCTCTAGAATGCAAGCCACCCAGGGACAGGGACTGTTCTCTCCATCATATGCTATGAGGCCAGGTAGGAGAGATCTATTTATGTGTACTGGAGGAACCCGTGTCCCACCTGTCACTGAGTCAGACAGTCTGGTGTCATGATCCTGTCTCTGTTATCTCCTGGCTGGGTGACCCCCAGCCAGTCAGCCATTCTGTAGCCCCTGCACTTGGAAGGGTGCTGTGAGGATGGTGTGAGAGTCCTGTTGTAAAGTATGCACACGACTGTCATTCTCCACAGTGGTGTATCATGAGGATGACACCCAAGTCTTGTGCTGGATCTTCACTGGCAATTCAAGGATTAAAAAAAAAAATTCAGCACTGAACGTCCCTCAGGTTTTACTTAACTATGGTTAGACAGGGAGTCAGGTTGATTCTGAAACCCTCAGCTGGTTGGGAAGAGGCTCAACTTCTTATGCTCATCTCTCACTGGTGATTTCTTCCCTCCTCTCATCCTGAGGAATAGATACTTTGTCATCTCAGGCCCATCCTTCAGTGAGATGTTTTCGTTTACATAGCTGTGGAGAAGTGAGGCAGACACCCGGGACAACACAGAATTTAAATACCTAGCCTGACACTACACATGTTAGATGCACAAACTTTCCAGCGAGAGAAAGAAAAAACAAACAAACAAAAAAAAAATCCCTCACCATGGGGTGAGGGATACCAGCTCCAGGGAAACCAGAAGACATACTTGTCAGAAACACATGGCTACGGCCTATGTACGGAGAGCACAGTAGATGGTGTCTAAGATGCAGAGAGCATGCGCCACAAGCTCCGGCTGACAGTCGTCTCATAACCAGGTAAGGAAGAACACAATGCAGTGCAGTTGTGCAGTAGGACAGTGACGACAGATGGGGGTATTGACACGCTTTTTCACCTCCTGTTGGTGAAGATATTGCTACTAAGGAGAGTAACTTCCCTCTACCTTTCTGCGATGCCCCAAATAGAAAACAGCTGCTTGATAAAGCAAAATTGACTTGTAATCTTCTGAGTTTCCTTTTATTAAGATGCATGCCACTTCTAATGTAATATGCCTTGGCACTGCGGGTGGGTGGGGGAGTAAATGGTTGCCACGTATGGTAAAACAGCAGCGTGTCTGTCAGGGTAAACTGCTTAACACGCTAGGAGAAAAACTGTGATTCCCCCAGATGTCTCTCAAATTAACTCTGCTCCCATTGGTAGGAAGCTGTGCAGAGGAAATCTTGCCTGTGTTATTCAGGTCATGTGTTGCTTTTCACAAAAGAGGCATGTTTGATTCTTCCTATTTCTTTAGCTAGAAGCATGCAAATGCTGAGAAAGTATAAAGTGTATAAAAAGACGAGTTCTAACTGGAGCCTGACAGACGCCTCCTTTCTTTTGCAACAAATGCTATACCATGGGAGAGAAATTTTACTGCTGAACACTTTATATTAAGAAAAATTAAAGCAGCATTTTATACCTCTTTCTCCCTCCCCCTTTCTCTTTATTTTGCAATCCTGGGGATTTGAAACTAGGGTCTCATTCATGTACTTTACCACTGAGCTATATCAACAGCCAAACATTTATATACATGCATTGTTTATGCATGCATATATATGTAAGGCACATGTGTGTTTGCACATGTGTGGAGACTAGAGGTTAACACCAGGCATCTCCCTTGATCACACTCCACTCTATATCTGCTGGGACAGAGTCCCTAAACCAGAGCTCACCAATTTAGTTATCTGGCTAGCCTGAGTGTTATAGGGATCTTTTGTTTCTAACACCCCACCCAAGCACCAGGGTGGTGGGCTGCCATCCAACATTTTATTAGTTTGCAAACACAATTTTTGCATTTTTAAATTGTGTTCATGAATCCTGTGTGTGGCAGTGGGGGGGCATGTGTGAGCCTTCTCACATGTGTGACAGTCAGAGGACAACTTGTGGAGTCAATTCTCTCCTTCCACTGTTATGTGGGTTCTGTACCTTGATGAACTCAGGTCATCAGATTTATGTGGCAAGTGCTTTACCTATTGAGCCATCTTGAGAGCACATTTTATATGTTTCAAAAGATCTTGTAGCCAGTCAATCTCATCTCTCTTCCTATTTATGATTTAGATCCCTTCAGGATCTGGGGTAGGAAGAGATTTAAATATATACGTTCTTGGATCTTGTCTTAATACTTGTACTAAATATTGAGTAAATGCAAAGACATCCAAGGTAATAGCTATATCAAGAATGATGCAAGGATACCTATTTGAACTCACTACCCCTTGAGAAAAACATTAACAACACACCGCCAGTTTGATTGACAGGTTGAGCATCACATGTTCACAGATGAGCAAAGTTTCAAGCAAACAAAGTGGCCTTGGGGAAGGACTTGTCCCAGCTATCAAGAATTACAGCATAACTATAGAGCCAAGTAATAGTCATTGAATTTCACTGATCAACAGGACAGAATAGAAAAGCCAGGAGCAGGTTCAAATGCATGAAGGAACTGGCAATTCCTCTTCATGTGTGAAGAGTTGGGACTTTTATCGAAGGGCTACTAGAAAATTCATGTATAAAAAAATGAAGTTGAACTTCAGCATTGTATCATATACAAAAACCCCAGAAAGACAAGACTGATGTAAATCTGTGCATAAACTTATAAAATATGCATGGAAGAGAATAAAGGAGGCCATCTTTATGGCTCTGAGGTAGAAAACACACTTAACAGACACAAAATGCAAACCACAATAAAAAAAAGATGCATTTGGTTCCCTGAAAGATGTCAGAGAGACACACAAACCTTTCATGTATGGAAGAGACTTTCCAATACTTCAATCTAATGAGTTGGTACACAGGCTGTACTCTTAAAAATTCTGAAAGCCAAGAGAAAAATAAAGGAAAACTCAACAGAGAAATAAAAACTTTAGCAGCCATTTCACACAACAAAAGGAAACTCAGAAATAGAAAATATACATTACACATAAATCAGGAACCCCAATAAAAATCAGGCTGAAGTGACACAATAACCATGAGATATACCTCTCCATAGTCACTTGAAAAATTATAAAGTCCAATGACACTAAGTGTTGGGCAGGAACGAAAAGTCAAGCATAAGCAACAATGTATCCCATGGCAATGGAAAACAAAGCATTAGTGAAACTCAAAAGACTGGTGGTTGTAGCCCGCTCCCTGCCTCCCAATCCACAGATTTATTTTGAGACCCCCACTAGAAGACACATATTTTTCCACATATGATAATATCTATCGCAAAGACCCAGTAAGGAATTAACAACTAATGAAATACCACATACTGTACTGAACTCATCCATGTGTGACCTAGTGGAACTTCTTGTCGGACTATGTTCACTTTTCTCTTGGTGATGATGTGGATGACCTTGGCAATGGGAGACACAGTTGTAGATGACAATATAATCCCTCAGAAGAAGTATCACAAGCTATGTTGTAGATGAATCTTCCCAAAGTGAATGTATGGATAAGGGAGGTCTGATGTAGGTAATAAATACTCTCCCTTCAATGTTTTCCTTCCTACACCTATACCGTCAACTTGAAAGATTTTGGAGCACCATGGAAGCACACCTGTGAGTATGTGTATGAGGGTGTTCCCAGGAAGGCTTAACTAAGCAGCAAAGCCCTTCCTGGATATGTGGGTGGTACCACCCTACAGGATGGGGTCCTGGATTGCATGAGAAGGAGAAAGAGAGCTAGATGCCAATAGTGACATCTTTTTGATTCTTGGCTGTAGCTGTGTGCCAGCTGCTTCATGGTCTAGCTGCCATATTCCTACCATGATGGTCTGTACCCCAAGACTGTGCACCCAAACAAGCTCTCCTCCCTTAAATGGTTTTGATGAGGTATTTAATCATAGGAGGGGAAGTAACTAACAAAATTCATCAATGATTCTTTCTCTTTTTGTGATATTGGGAATGGAACCTTGGGCTGCACACATGGTAGGGAAGTTCTCTGCCTTAAGCTATTCCCTAGCCCCAGCCATTGATGCCTCAGTGTAACCTGAACTACCTCCCCCCGGAAGTGGTGTTAGCCTTCATATCTCATCATTACGGTCATAGCTATATGGCTCGTCACCATAAGGATGTCCCTACCCAAACTTATTCCTTCCCAGACTTCTGAAAACGAAGATTCACAGGAGTAGCAGTGTCTGTCTTAAAAATACATTCTCTTCTGGTAGGAGAAGTCTGCCCATCACCATCCACATTGATGGAAATGAATTACATTACTGTCCTAATTCTGTTGGGAGGGGCGTGTCTGCCCAAGCAGGAGGAAGGATGCTGCTCAGAGGGGGTGCTGTGAGGAAGGCCAATGGTGGCACTGTGGGTGCACACAGACTAAGTATGATTAGCTTTTACAAACAAAACTATAATAACCTTCTATTTTACATGTGTGAACTGGAGATTATTGGATAGTTTATTTTAAAAAATGTTATTGAGCACGGATTTGGGGAGATGGTGGCGTATGGGTAAGTTAGTCAAGTGTTTGCCTTGTATGTGTGAGGCCTTGAGTGAAATACTGAAAAACAACAGGCTCCCAAGGAAAAGAACTTTTTAAAGCCAACAGATGGCTAAACTTTCCATCTGGTGCAACGTGACTTCTGTGCTGCCTACGCATCTAACAAGGACTTCCGCAAACCTGCCAGAAAGTGTTAGTCCAGTTTCTTCCAGGAATTTTGGCTTAACCTAGACGTGAGACCAGCGTGAACATGGACCGTGCTTCCTGAGGGCTCATGGGACACCAGCGCCAGACATGGTGACTCGGTAGCTCTCAGGGGAGGATCCTGCTGCTCCAGGACCATCTTTGACAACTAGTGACAAAAGGAGACACATAGAGAGTCTCACACTGCCAGATAAACTGTCTTCCGTCTTTACTCTTAACTCAAATCAAAAGTAGTAAGCAAAGACACATGCACATTTCTGCCAATAATTTCCCTTAATTTCTGCACCATCTCTGCTTATTCTTTATTGTGAACTGATGGATATAATCCTATACCTTTGGAAAATACTTCTTTGCTAGGCAGGTGACCAAAGAGGGAAAAGGGACCCTTTCTCTGCAGTTTACCAATGGACTCATAATTCATGGACTCATAATTCAGCATGTCCTTGTGTGCCCTTGGTGGCTCGAAGAAAAGGGGGTCATTCTGAGTAGGACAAATTCACTCCTGACATTTGTCAGGGCAGCGCTTGACGGTCAACAGCTCAGCCTGACTACATTTCACCAACATTGTGACACCTGTCACATAAATGAAGGTGCTTCTGTTAGAAGTCAGTTTTCCCGGCTTAGAGACCCAAGCTGTTTTCTTGCTTGACCCCACAGTGGTCCAAGAACACAGGCGATGAGCACAGGTGAGCCATTGCTCGGAACAGCTGAGGGCATTCTTTTCCATATACCCCACCCCGGCCATTTAACTGTGATGCCTCCTGCATTATTAATGAAGGTTTAATTTATTAAACCTGCATTTCTTTTCCCTTTCATATGTTTCTTCTTCTTACCTGCCACGGTAAGTGGGTGACAGGGACCCAGAGCGTCCCCTTCTCATAGGGACATGGGCTCATTTGTCATCTCTGAAACTCATCTCAGACCAAAGTGGGACCATTTCATACATTTCTCCTTCAGAATTTGGTAAAGAGGGCTTGATGGTTACGTGGTGGGACTGGGACATCCGGAGAACAATGCGAAGCTACTCAGGGGGCTGACATTTTTCTGGGGGGCGGGTGGGAGGAGGGTTGAAGACAGGTGAAAAGGAAGCTGTAGAAAGTCCTAGGAGGAAGTCATACAGGGATGAATGGTGTGGGGAGAGGACTTTCCTGGTCAGCGGTCTGTGAAGGGAAAGCCCACTGCAGTCTTAGGAGGGAGGGAAGAAGGTAGGTACGGGTACCGAAAGGGGACCCCAGGACCAAGGCAGATGGACATGGCAAGAAGCTCATGGAGATATTAGAAGGGGCCCAGTGGTGCACAGTTCCGAAGGCCACCATTAAGCATTTCCCTTCATTAGAATGGCACCAAGGAGTCAATGGGCACCACTGACTGAGTGGAAGATCCTTGGCACATGGTTGGTTGGTTGATGGAGCCCTAGGGCTGAGCGAACAAAACAATGAATGTAATGCAGCCCCCCTCCACACTCCATTCTCACTGCCTGGGTCCAGTCACAGCCATTGGCTTCAGCTCCTCCTTTTCTTTCTGGATGTCTAGTTACTATACTTATTTCTTTTCTTGTTCCTATTCCTCAAAAACGCTAAAGAATTGAATGTGCCCAGGCTGAAAATATCTGGAGATGATGAGACTTCCTGCATTCACAGTGTAATGGGAAAGGCAACATTAATATGGTAACATGGGAATGAAGCCGAGGGAGATGGGGGAGATGGCGGTGGGCAGGGCACGGCAGGCATACTCTGTAAGAATACATTAGTGCTATATGGTGTAGTAGGAGTGCTCAATATCAGGACACCAAAGTGCTTGGAAGCACAGTGGCATGCTCTGTAGGGACCCAGTGGTATTGTGTGGCATACTGGGAATTCTCAGGGTAGGGATACACTGGCACTGCAGCGTGGAAACCTGCTATACAGAGATATAGTAATAGGCAGGGCATGGTGGAAAAGATCCATGTAGGGATTCATCAGGGGGCAGCACATGGGGGTAAGGGTTTCATCTGGAGATAGAGTAATAGGCAGGACATAGTAGGAAGACTGTATGTGGGGATATAGCAGTGGGTGGGGCCTGAGGGAAAGGGAGGCAGTAGTAGGTGGGGCATGGTGGGAAGGCTCCGTGCAGGCATGCAGTAAAGGCTCCATGCAGGCATGCAAGCCCTGGTTCCACCTCAGGCCATTAAAGCAATTTATGATCCATTGTTTACTAATGAGAAAATAACATATAGTGATAGATACATATATTTAAATAGTGGCTCTTGTGACCATAAGCAGTTTCATGCTCATAGGAGTCTCAATTTACTTAGGTGGAAAGAGATAAGCTAATTAAAAAAAAAAAACAACAAACTTTGCATTTGCAAAAGGGGTCTCACTAGTTACATAAGCTAGCCTGGAACTCACTCTGTAGCCCCAAGTAGTCCTAAACTTGTGAACCTCTTGCCTCTGCCTCCTCCAGCAGCTGGGAATGACAGGTAAGCTTTCTGTTTTCCAACCTGTTTCCCCCAAAATGAATTCAGAGGGAAAAACAGCATCAAAAACAGTGATTTTAGCATTGACAGGCTGCTTAAGCAAACACACTCCCATTTGCAGGAAATCTTGGCCTGGTTCAGCACTGCTGTGTGGAGGTCAAGTTTATGTTCATCCAATTAACTGCCAGTGACTCTGTCCATACTTAATCATCCCACGGCCCGGCTGATTCATGGCAGACTCACAGTTGCGCTGCAGCAGTAAACTCATCTAATTGAGTATTGCACGCAGCTAATTAAATATGAAAACAGGATTGTGTGCAGTCAAGTTTCCAGCCTGCCTCATAAACTTGCTGATTCTAATTTGTATTTACCAGAGAAAGCTGGGCTTTCCTAGCCTACTGGTTAATAGGTCGATAGGGGAGGAGTCGCAAATAAGGCCAGCTGGTGTGTTCTGGGTAAAGTATAAGCTTTTTGAAAACTAGCAGCTCTACAGTAGACGGCACAACTTTAATCTTATTACCGAGGGGCCAAAGGACCAGGCTTTTTAAGAGTACCCATTCTGAGAAATGCCCGGGAAGCCAGGGGGAACTTTCTGCTACTTTTGAGGTCATTTCTTCTTTATCCTCCTCATGGCTTCACAGAGTGTCTTCTCATGAAATGACAAGTTGAAAGGGCATCTGCTTGATAGTACAGGCTCTTCACCCACACAAAGGCAAAAGCAATCTCAACTCTCTCTCTCTCTCTCTCTCTCTC
>LOJH01005565.1:0-22810 GCA_001685095.1 Ellobius talpinus | reverse complement strand
CTCTCTCTCTCTCTCTCTCTCTCTCTCTCTCTCTCTCTCTCTCGTGTGTATGTGCATGAGTGTCTGTGTGAATATGTGTCCCTGTGTATAGAAGCCAGCGGTCAACCTCTGGCATCATTCCTTAGGATCCAACAACTTTGTTTTCTAACACAAGCTCTGGGCTTGTGGGCTCTTCCCGTCTCTGCATTCCCAGTTCTGAGACTACAAAGAAGCACGGCCATGCCTGACTTCTGTAAGTGTTGGGGATCGAACTCAGGTCCTCATGCTTGCATTACAAGCCCCTCTCTAGCCCAGGCAGAAATACTTCATCCCTGCTGAGTCTCCCTGTAGTGTTGCTCACATATTCACTGACATTGCTGTAAATGATTTGTACAAAGAAAGGTTCTCAGACCTGGGAATTGTGGTGCAGATGTGACACCCAACCCCACTAATAATTCCTTTGCATGTCAATTGCTTTGTCTTTGATTGGGGATAATAATATCATCTCTCTTCTAGCTGCTGTGTGGATTTGATGGGAGAACAGATGATTGGCATTTAGCGTATTGTGACCATACATACTACACATGCTATAGGTAATGTGAATGTTTGTGAGTGTGCTTTCCTTGTCATTTAAAAACTGGTATGCAGATCTTAGTGAAGTGGGATAGTTACAACTTCTAGTCGGGAAATTCCCTACCAGAATTATTTCCTTGTCTTATCAAGAGATCATCGACTACTACCATTGCACACACTCACAAGGGACTTTAGGGCAGACACTCTCTCTGAGCTGCTGTATTCCCTTCCCTGAATCTGCCCAGGAAGACCTGCAAAAGAGCCAGATTGCCATTCCACTTCTGCTAGCACAGCTGGCGTCTACCCTGCCCTGGAATCACAGGTGTCCAGCTAACAGCGCCACAGACCTTGCCATGCCTGATTTCCTTCCTTCCCACCCCAACATGGTACCCATCCTTTTCTGGCTTCCAATTCAGCCCTGGAACCAAGAACACAAGGCTCTCTGTGTTCCCCAAGTTCCCTGAGCAGAAGATTGCGCCCTTGACCACCTTCAAATACATTTCTTTTCCGCTTTCTTTTCTTTTACTTCAATTAGGGGTCAAAGTTATCTGATAGGCTGTTTTCAGCTGCTAACTTAAATATCCCATTTCCAGCAGACACAAATTCTATGTTGAAGCTCCTACAAGAATACTGCAGCTATAAAAGCCCAAGGAACTGCGGTACTCAACTGATCTGACAAGCCTTAGGGCTTGAGGAGGCTTGCCTTGTCTCCTGAGAAGTATTCAAGTGTTCCCCAAGATCTCAGCACATCCTTGAATGCACGCTGCCAACCGCTGGTGTGTCTGGATTCTTTGTGTAGCCCTTTAACAAGCAGTCAAGTTGGTGAGTTGTTGTTCTAATGTGATTAAAGGTACAATAAGGTATGTGTACAACTAGAGGCAAAGCCATTGTTCTGCACCATTAAGCTCACAGCAGCCCCCCAAAGAAATTGTAGGCAGCTTGCCAATGGCCCTAATGAAGAGCATCTCTTTGAATTATCTCTGGATGAGGAAAGGATCAAGCCAGAACCCTAGAATATTTGATCTTCTTTGTGTTCCTGTTATGAAGGCTTACTGAAGCCAGACACACCGGACTTTCTGGAACTGTAATTTATGGAAACCTTAATTTCACTGTTCTAATAAGGTTTTGCATAATAAGAGTGAGGATGCAATTATTAATTCCTGCAAGTGTCTTATGAATTCCTCTATGCTATGGTTGAGGACACCCAAAGAATAGGAGGAAGGAGGGATTTTACTTAGCTGGCACAAGGGTAGTCAGTCTGAAAAGTTGTTTGGGCTCCCTGAAAATAAATCTGCATGGCTCCCTAAACTGCTGACAACATGTATTTCAGATGGAAGTCATTTATCAGCAACTTATTGAATGACGTTTCAGACAGAAATAGCCCCACAAAAATTCACCCAGTAAAAACCAAACAGAGTCCAGATTCCTTCTTTTGGGACTGTTGTTGGGGCTTATGTTAACAAATAAAATAGTTGAATAAAACAGTAAGTCGACATAGCTTTGCTGTAGATATCATAGAGCTGAATTAGAAAGGTGCCACTATTACAAATGTATACGAAACTCACCTAATGGAAGCTAAACAATACTCTTGCTGCTGGTGGTAAAAACCACACCAAGCATGGAATTTTGCAAACTACCATTTAACTTACTGTGTTTGCAGTAGCCAAGTCTAACAGAGCACCTTGCTTAGATGATGGGGTCCCATACTCTGCTCAGTTCATTTCTAAATGTTTGACTCAAAAAAAGCCTCTAGATCATTAGATCATCAGGCAACCGAAGATGAAGACATACCACATAATGACATCACGGATGGGGGTCAGATCATCAGTAGTGACAGCATTGTTGCCCCAAATCTCCCACACATCCCTAGACTGCTCTGAACAGGATTTGTGTCCCATTAAGTCCTGAGCATAGACTTGGAAGCCAGGTGTATTTCTAGGACTTAAGAGGCTTTTTTTTTTGCAGGTGGGGCAGTTCCAAACCTCGGAATGTTTACATTTTTATATGTCTCACTGCAGGAAGCTGACAGACAGACAGACACACCTTTTATTTGCCCAGGGTCATCATGGTATCATTAGGTTTTGTTCACAGAAGCAGGGAGCACATTTAGCCGTCTTGCTAGGGGCACTCGCCCTCTGGTGGCTCATGCAAAAATGACACCCACCTAACAAATTCTTTTTAAAGTCAGGCCTGGCTCTTAAAAAATGTATTAATTTGTTATTTATATTATAAACCAAGAAATGCAATCCACTCTCTTGCTCTCAATAATGTTATTTTACCATGCTGATTAAAAAGAAACTTAAAGGACTGTGATTTTCTGTTTACTGAAATTATTTCTTTTAAGAGTCAGAATGATTCAAGAGGAAAATCCTTAACTGTTAAGTTACCAAGAACTGTGTCAAACCTCTTTGTTCAAGACAGGGCTGAATATTTAAAAAGAAAACACTCAACACAGATGAAGATAAGCTAGCCGGGCTGTACTGAAAACATCCCCTTACATCGCAACTGAAATTTCATGTTCTGATGTAGAAGCCATGACAAGTCACCTGCTGTGGGTGACAGTCTGTAAGATCAAGTCACTTGGTTCAGAAGTTGCTAACGTTTGTACAGAGAGATAGATGTATGGACGTGGCAAGCGCGAGGCATAAACGTGCACCACATGTCCCGTTACAAGAAGCTGCTGAGAGGAAGACTCAGCAGAGGACTTTGTCCCAGGGCAAGCAGTACCTTAAACCTGTTTGTAAACAGACACACACTGCAAGCATCCATCATTGCCCCCATCTTCCCCAACTTGTTCAAAGAATGTGTGACCACTCTTTGACCCTTCCTGTCGGCCGCTCTGGAGAGCACTTAGTTGTCATGGAGCTCTGGGACACACTTCAAACACACTGCGAGACTAGCGACAGCTCTTTAGACTCTCGAAACCCAGCACCGGAAAGCTGCGAGGAGGCACATTTCTTAAGGGAGTTAACAGAACATCTCCGGAGAAGTGGACAAGGCTAGCTTAGGCAGGACCCACACAGACACACACACACACACACACACACATTCCTGATTCCTGCCCTGGGAGGGGTGCTGCCAGGTGGAGAACTGCAGCACAACCTGCCGTGCGTTACCTGGCAAACTTCATAGAGTAATTTGTACTGCTCCTCTTGCTTCTGCGCGCTGCACAAGCTGCATCCCATGTTTGGAGGAATGTCAAAGAAAGCCTTCAGGACCACCAGCGCCCGGGAAGCCGCTCCCTCAGCATGCAGGCATTGAAGGGCTCTCTGAGAGCCTCAGGTGTGCCAGGCAGCTGCAAAGCCTCACGCAGGCATGGCTCGCTGAGGCTGCAAAACAACTCTCTGCTTCCTCCACGCTGCCTTTCCTTCCCTTGCAGCATGCACGCACGCGCGGACACACACACACACACACACACACACACACCCACACACCCACACACACCCTCTGCTCCCTCCTCCTAGTGACTCTGGCAGCTGGACTGTGGTCCAATGCACACGCGATATATACTGCTGCTCATGCATATTAATCAGATCTCATTGACTATTCATAACAGACAATGATACAGAAGCTATAATTGCCAACTATGACAGTTGAGATTTCTCTAATTAACAAGCAAGTGCTCCAGTGGTAGGGAATAATAAAAAGACACTAACAATTTTGCAAGCCATTTTCTGGCAGTTACAAATAAACATGACTACATTTTTTTCCAGTAGGGTCTCTTAGGATAATCCCTAATGCATTTTGCCTAAGTAGAAATTCATTTTTAAATATATCATAAAATTTCTGATGATATAAAATGTATTTAATGCTGCAGATAATGATGGCACATAAACAGATTTTATGGAAAGGACATGTTTTGAATAATATTCCAATAATGTTTAGCTCTGTACAAAGTTGTAGGGGAAAAAATGCTCCACCTATGAATAAAATATACAAATTTAAATTGCAAGCTAGATCCGTGAGTATGTAAAGTAGCTAGGTGGGGTAAGGAGAGAGGCTGCCCTACAGGTGAGCAAGCAGACATTATTACCAACATACCCTGCCAATCCCAAAGGCAGAAACTTATTTGTCAATGTGACCTGTAAGCAACAGAAGCACAGCCAGCCTCGTGCCATCTCCTCAGCGATGCAGATGTCACAGATAATGCAGAGATGACACTTCAGAGACAACTGTCACTGGCTGCTCCCACCTATGCTCTGGTATCCCACAGCTGCCCAGGTTCTGTAGCTATGTCTAGTGTTGTGTTGTGTGTCAAGGAAGCAGGAAGAGTTGATAGTAAAGAGGGAAGGTGAGCACACACGGCTCTGGGGAGGTTCTGTCTTAAGACAACGTTTCTTGCATCTTCATTCAGTACCTATGCCACTGAACAAGCTTCATGGCTTTTAAGACTACTTAAAAATATAACAAAAACCCTTGCTTGCCCTATTGCCTGAATGCAACACAATAGTGTTTCTTCCTCACCCAAAATGGCAAGGCTGAAAATTCCCATAACCTCTTCCAGAGCCACCACCACTCCCTTCCTTAGATAAAGGGTGAACTGTCTGAGAAAGACTCCCACATCCCCTGTCAGGAGGTGTCATGGGAGTGTAAGAATAATGCCTCCTTTTTCTGGGAGCCGAGACACACCTGAGATGTGAGTAAATCTGAGCCAGTTAACTCCTACTTAGGCTGGTGGCCAACAGGTGGGTAGGGTCCCATTTCCCAGACAGAAAATAAGGTACTGCCCCCTGGCTGGGCCAGCACCCAGCTCTAATGGCTGGAGGGGAGGATGGCCACTTCCATTTCGGGTCCTTATCTGTTGTTTCTGCCTCGGCTGGTGCCAGCAAAGGCAGGCATAGACTGAACTGGAGGGTGGATCTGGGCAGGAGCCTTGATTGTCCACTGTCGAGGATTCTGGGAAGGGTCTTATGTAGTTAGCAGCTTGTGGAGCCTCTGTCCCCTCATTTGTAATTGTGGACATGTTAACCATGTTTTCCAGAGTGTTGTAGCACAGACCTGGGAGAAGCTACTCAAGACACAGAGCGAAGGAAGGATAGGCCTATGTGTACCCTTGTCCCTTGCCTGCACCCAGCTCATCACTGAGTCTGGTCTGCTCAACCGCCAACTGCACGTGCCTAAAAGCCCTCCAGTGACTTCTAATCATATCTGGATGAAAGCACAAAATTTACCCCAGGGACCCAGAAGGCCTGGCAAAATTTGGTCTTTGCCTATATTGTCAGGACTCTCCTCCTCCCCCTAGCTCTGCTTCTCAGCACACTCCAACCACACTCTTCCTCTTTCTAAACTGCTCTACCCTTCCAATTCTTATCAACCCTTTACCCAGTCTCAGTCCACAGGAACCTTCTTGAGGACAACTTGTGCTAGGTTACCTGCAGGCGTCTCCTACAGGCATTTACTTTCCAGTGTGCTCACCACTGTCACCTTCCCATACTCCTTTCCTCAGGATGATAACTACCACTGCTCCCTGTCCTTGTGGTGTGTGTATGTGCACGCGCGCGCGTGCATGTGTGTGCCCGCCCACATATGCATGTAGAGGCCAGAGGTGGATTTCCAATGATCCCCTCTATCACTTCATATCTTACTTTTTAAGATAGGGCCTCTTGCACTGAACCTAGAGTTTGCTGTTTTGACTGTGCTGGCTGCCTAGCAAGCCCCAGAGATCCCCCTGTTTCTACTCCAAGCACTGGGGGTTACAGTAATACACAGCCACATCTAGCTTTGGCATGGATACCCAATCCAAATTCAGGTTCTCACACTTGTGCAGCAAGTACTTTACCCACAGGCCATCTTCCAGCCCCTGGGCTAGCTTCAGACTCAGTGACGAGCCTGTTTGCAGATGATCTCTTGTTTACTGTCTCCTTACAGGAGGCTTAAGCTTCCTGAGGCAGTCTTACCAACCCTGGGAGCTGAGGAAACACAGATCAGCTGGCTGGATGAAATAGGTGGAAGACCACCTGGCGGCTCCACAAGCCGTGAGTGTCAGTGCAAGCGAGCGAAACAGCACAATGCCAGGTGTCCAGGGGAAGGGAAGGCTTGTGGCCATGCCTGGCTCTTCTAAAGTTACAAGGACCCTTGGCTTCACTGTCGTTCTTTGTTTACTTATTTTCAAACAACCACAAATAAGTGTTGAAACGAATCCAAGTGGAGTTGTTAGAGTTGTATATATCTTTACCATGAATCTTTCAAGTTATAATCTCAAGCTGAGAGAGTTGTAGCGAACATTCCCCTGGACTTCAGCACAATGCCTGTTAAACATTTTGGTCTTAGGAGCCTTTTAAAAGCTTGAAAATGTTGAATCAAGTTGTAGGTGCACACTTGTAATCCTAGCACTGAGGCAGGAGGATTGATTGCCACAAGTTTAAGGGTTAGCCTGGAGTATGTAACAAGACACACTGTCTCAAAAACTGTGAGAAAGTATGAAGGTATCATCGGTGTAACCATCAATATTTATCAGAATGAAAGAAACCAGAAACTTAAAACTTGTGCTCATTAATTCATTTTAAAATAGCAGCAACTGGGTGGGGAGAATGCCTAGTGAGTAAAGGCTTTCTCTGCAAGCATGAGAACCCAAGTTAGATCCCGGAATTCATGGGGAAGCACACATCTGGAATCCCAGAGCTCTTCTGGTGAGACGGGAGGTGAAAACAGGACCCCAAGAATCTCCGAGTCAGCTAGCCTGGTGGCAAACAGCAGTTTCAAACAGGGTAGAAGATGAGAGGACTCCCCCCCAACACACAAACAGTAGTAATACTAGTAACAAAATCACAGTATATTAATACAAATATCATAATGGAAAGGAGTGACTGTACTTTCTACAACAGAAATTTTAAAGGGGAAGGGCAGCATTTTACATTTTATCAAAGCTCTCTGAGGATCATGGGAGACAGCAGATTGCCACACTTGCGGCTGTACCCAGTGCCTGTGAGAAGCGTCATGTGGATGGATGTTAGGAAATACCACCGGACTGTCTACTACTAGCAGAATGCCAGTCTAAGAGGGAAAGCAGACTTTGGCATTTTCAGGCACATGTTTTTGACTTTGTAGATACTGAGAAACAAGCTTCCAGGGCCCTAGTGGGTTCCCAGGCCACACTTGAAAAACCCCTGACTCAGCAGAATATCTCAATAAGCTGGATGTCATATATCTCCTTGCCTAAGACAGGGGAGGGGGACAGAGAGGACACCAGACCAAAATCTACTCTCAGTTCTGTTCCCATTCTTGGCATTAAAACATCACATAGAAATAACACAAAACTCTCATGTACCCAGAGCGCTCCAAACAAGACTAACAAAGTGAACATCTGCCCTTTACTTGGGACAATCGTCCAACACATGTCCAATGCAAATTTCATTTTCATATCTTGTTTTCTCTGAGCCTCTGAGAGTCATGATCTTCTCGAGAAATGTCCACCTATGTGATGGAACACACTTAAGCACCGAGTCACACTGATCCGGGTGGCAGTGTGAAGACACACACTGTTGGAGACTGGAAGGCAAGAAGGAAAAACTGCACGTTGCACAACGGCACCTATTGTTTGGAGAAGATGGTCATTGCATTTTCCCCAGTTAGCAACAGTATTACCTGAAAATCCCAACAAGCTTGTCAGAGTACAAGGCACTCTGTTCGGCCACCTGGTACCATCTCACACCTGTCTCTTCCTGCCTTCGTGGGCAATGAAAAAAAATGAAGTGCAAAGAGGGGTCGGCAGAGTGTTCAATGCGCCAGAGGAGGCCATCTGCAAACACTGAAAAGGCCAGGGCATAGCTTTAGTAACTGGTCTCTGAACATCCAGCTCATTGAGGACTGTGCTGGCTAGTTCTGATGACAGCTCGATACAGCCAGAGTTACCTGGGAAGACTTCAATTGAGAAAATGCCCGCCCTGCCCCCGCCCCCAGATTGGCCTGTGGGTAAGCCTATGGTGCATTTTCTTGATGGATGATTGATGTGAGAGAGCCTAGCCTACTGTGGGTGCTGCAACCCCTAGGCTGGTGGTCCTGGGAGCTAGAAGAAAGCAGGCAGCAAAAGCCAACAAGAATCATTCTTCTTTGGCTTCTGATCCAGTTCCATGTCTCAGAATCCCTGCTTTGACTTCCCTGGATGATGGACTCTAAGCTATAAGATGAAATAAACCCTTTCCTCCCCAGGTTGCTTTTGGTCATGGTGTTTTATCATAGCAATAAGAACCCTATCCAAGATAGGGGTGATGCTCAGGGTCAGCAGCTGTGAATGTGAACTTACCTGCACAGAACTACTGAGTAAGCTCTCTAAAGTGAACACATTGTTTTCCACACAAACTGTGTTATCTTGTCTGATTCACGAAATAGGACCTGCTCATATTCTCTGGTGTATAAGAAATGCAGGTCTCATCAAACTATAAACAAAAACTTCCCTATGGACTTCCTGGAAGACAGCAAAAATAGATGTGGTATGACAGGGGCAACAAGGCAGAAAAATGCCATGTAGAATAGTCGTATCGGTGAGTGATGGGCAGAACTGCCCTCCCCCAAGTCTCCCAGCTACTCAGGTTGATCTTACTGCCTTGGCCCTTCCTCAGATCACTTTCAACTTCCTTTAAGATCACAGTTGTTAACGTATCTTCCTCACAGCTCCAATCTCCTTCAGCCTCCAGTCCTTACCATAGACCGTGGTTAGAGTATTTATTACACACGCCCAGTGCACATGACAACCACTTGACAAGTTCACCACAGCACCAAGTGAAAGCTCTCCAACCAAGAGCCAAGTCATTCTATTTGTCCTCCTCTTCTTCATCTGCTGGGGATGTGCACACTGGTGTCTGGTAGCATTTAACTGTGTCAGGTGCTGCACTCTGCCTGGAGCACCCAACTTCATGACCATTAGTATGTCCTCACCTCCTTTTCATAGCACCGTGTTGCAGGCCATGGCGAACCTTCTGCATAAGTCCCAGGAGGAGTTAGTCTGTGCCTGTACCACCCTCCTCTTCCTGTAGCCCACGTCTGCACCACCCTCCTCCTGTAGCCCACGTCTGCACCACCCTCCTCCTCCTGTAGCCCACGTCTGCACCACCCTCCTCCTCCTGTAGCCCACGTCTGCACCACCCTCCTCTTCCTAGCTTGGAACTCTTCTAGGACCAGATCCCATGCCCCATGCAGCTCTATCTACCTGACTCTCTCCTGCAAGGGTGCTTGGTAAATGACCAACAAAAAAATTCAGTATCAGATATAGGACAAAATCTGAACTCTGCAGGGTAGCTTTTCTGGGTTAGTTGAATATTGAATCAACAAGCAATATTCAACAGAGACAAAGGGAGTTTGCTTCCACAAGAAAGTTAAGGACTAATGCTTGGGAAACACATCTTTTCTGCCTTGGACAGAAGGATTAGTCCTATAAGTCCCATAGTCCAGTCTCGGCCAGGGATTTAGAGTCACACCTTTTAGTTAACTCTCAACCAGGCAAGCTAAGGTTTTGACAGCTTCCTTGAACCACAGTTAGCAGGTTGTCCTGGGCTTGATAAGAGGCAGGCAGTTGCTTGAAACGTAAGACTGGAAAGCCAGTGTGCCTTTTTAGCTGAGGAGAACACATCTTCAAAGGTACCAGCAAACACAAAGGAGATGACCTGAAGACACGCCGGAACAGCTGTGAGTGTGGTTTTGTTTCCAAGAAGCTGATGTTTAGAACATCATCGCAGGCTCTCGTATCTCATCCTAAGCAATGAAAAGATTTTTTTCCCTCTCCAGATTGATTGGGGGTCTGCTGTCTCAAGGAAATTTGCCTGGGCATCTAGGAATCTCATGGAATACTCTGGCTGCTGGAGACTGACAGCTTCCTGTTTGTGCTTGAAGCTCTTGGAGATGCTGTGCCCTGCAAGGAGGTCGGGTAAGGAATGAGGCAAGCAGACTGATATATACTGCAGCTGCCTTCAAATCTCATGCAGGCAGATGAGCATCTGTCTCTAAGACCTGATAAGTAGATCACAAAGAGGCTGCTGGACAAGAATGCAGTAAAGGCCAGTAATGGAGAGAATGCACCTGCTGTGTCCATGAAAGTGTGAGAGAAAAGATCTTGACAGACCTCAGCTTCAACAAAAAGTTCCTTTATGTACTTGAGCTATGAGGTTACCCCTGTGAGATGTCTGGTCTTTGGATGGCCACAAAACCTTCTGATGGTGCCTGAACCTCTTCCAGTCATGGATGATAGATGAGTGTCTCTCTTTTCCCCAGCTGAACTTGGAATTCCTGAGAATGGATTCCCCTAAATGCCTGGAGTGATCCTCAGCCCCAGAAGATCCCACAAAGCGTGTGGGAAGAACAAGTCTGAGTTCCTACAAGGGCATCATGTGGGCTGTGGTGTGGGCATCTGGATAGGGCAGGGAAGTATGCCGAGATGACTCAGTCCAGTCTATGGAATAACTTGCAGAAGGGTAGGGTGAGCTCAAAGCATCTTGGGAACTGGGTTTTTCCTACCTTATGGCAGGGTGACCACCTGCTCCAGTGTTGCAGGGGAGTACTCATCAAAGAACAAAAGCCGGTCAGAGTTCTTAGAACATATTCAGCAAGTGGCCAATGAAGCAAGAAAAGAAAAACCGACAATCTGGAGGGATAGGAAAACCATTCTAGCATTAGTTAGGGGAAACAACCTTTTCTCATAAGGGTAGGACAGAGAGAAAATATCTTTTGGGGACAAGAAGCAGAATCAAGACTATCATACTGTCTTGTATATTCATAACAAATCCTTAAACATAGACTTCATCCACTGTTTTCAGTGGGCTGGTTCTGGATTTGGTTTG
The DNA here is from genome assembly GCA_001685095.1 of Ellobius talpinus. NCBI lineage: Eukaryota > Metazoa > Chordata > Mammalia > Rodentia > Cricetidae > Ellobius > Ellobius talpinus. The sequence continues at coordinate 11,489 of LOJH01005565.1, read as the reverse complement.
TGGACCATAACTGCCCAATTAGGACATCTGAATTTGAGCAAAGGTTCTTTGATATTAATGAGAGAATGAACCAGTAACTCTCACCACTCCACCCAGCCATTCCTGTTCAACCCCAGTGGGAACTGTGGCTGAAAGAGCCAAAGTAATGTGCCCAAGAACACTGGGCATGAACCTGGCAGCAATGAGATCAGAGTTTGGACTGCTTACCTCTAAGGCAGGTAAGACCTTGCCTGTCCGTTAGGAATGCTGATGTATGCAGCAGGCTTTACAGGCTACCCTCTTGTTGGGAAAGGGCTGGGTCTGGTAAAGAAAACAGCTCAAGAAACACAATGTCCTCACAAAAAGATCCCAGTCAACACATGTGTTCTGTCAAGAGCTAGCTGGCCAGCAGGACCAGGCATGAATGGCCAGCATCATGAGATGTCTAGTCTCATTCTAGACAATTTTTCTTCACATGTATAGCCACCAAAGAGCTGGGTCCACAGGAGTCTCGGCCAAGTACGACAAATGGGAAGTATCTCAGATCTACCTCTGATGTCTGGGCTTAGGAAGCATGATGGATATGGAACAGGTTCATTCTGCATGATATGTGGAAGTGACAGAGGCTCTTGTGACCAGGCCCATGCTCCTAGCCCACCTTGCTTGTGATCACAGACCTGAGAGAAACCTGTGTGTGTGCTCCAATCCCTGCATATGAGGTTCTGCTGGGCGGCAATAAAGTCCAGGTCGGGAAGAAAGAAGAGATGGAACCTCACTGACAGAAAAGCGATGGGAAGCAGAGGTCTGGAAGAGCAGCAGGAATCCAGACAAGCGCACGTTCAACACCTTAGGTTCCAGACGACTTAAGACTGGCTTAGTTATGAGAGTAGAGGGCTGGCTCTGAGGAGCGAGGGAGGCACATGACAGGGTGGTCAGAGCACAAGACAGGGAAAGGGGAGACCCTCTGGGGACACACGGAAACATCACTGGTGTGTTATAGAGATTTATAGAGTGACACACTTGTAAAGAATACCCAGAGGACAACCAAAAGCTACAAAACCGTGGGAGGGAGGAGAGCAGATGTGACCTCATCTCATTATTTTAAAAATTAAGTTAGTTTCAAACTGGATGCTGCTTTCAAACAGTGGCAGCATCTTCAAATTTGTTTTAATTAAATGGTAATTCAGAAAATCAGAAACAATTAAACATCAACAGCTGCAATCTAAAATATGGATTTTAAAAAAATCTTTTGTGAAGTTCCTATGCTCTGGTACACAGACCTTGAGCGCCATGTGACGAAGCTGAGCAGTAGCAGGGCAAAGCTGGTCCCTGGAAATGAGGTGTATGGCCTTGACCGCTCGGCTGCTCCTAGGTCCTGTCATGGGCCTGTTGAAGCTATGGTGTGCCAAAGTGCCAGATTTATGCAAGGTTGGTTATATATTATGATATAAACATAAACCCTCTGTCTGAGGCCACAGGTGGCAGGTAGGTCCCACTAAAGGGAGGCTGTGTCTCCTGGGAGCTCCTCCTAAAAGAGACTGTGGGAACGACTTCACTGTTCCCAGCCTCCCTATGTCAGAGCCTAGGGCTGCAGATTAAGTACCAATGGTGCCTGTTCATGGATAGAAGTCAGCGCCTTGTCTCATTCTTAGGTCTGTTCGCTCACCATCGTTACTCATCACCCACTGGGAACCAGACACCACTGTTTAGTGATCAACACGGCAGGTCCAACCCCTGTCCTCATGCAGCAGCTCTCTTCCTCTCACTTTTGGCTTCCATGGGGGCACCAGTGGCTCTGGCTAAGACTGCTGATGCTGTCCCAGTTGTCATACTCCATCCGTTGGTCCTCAGCTTAGGTGACATGTTTACAGTGTCTTGCCCTGTGAGGTCTTCCCGTTTTCCTTCTGTGACTTCCAGCTACAGGGGGCTGCGATGGCCATTCATCAATAGCCTCTGCTACTATTTATGTAATCGTTCTCTTTAAATTTGGTTTCATTTATGTGTGTTTTTGAAAACAAATCTAATCCCCAAAATGCACAAAAGTAATCATTTGTGATGTGTGAAAGATGCTATAAAGCAACTATATGGATTTAAAAATAAGAAGACTCAGCCTATACCACACCATACTGACAGCCTGCTGAGTTCCAGGGTAGGACGAATTTCTACTTTGTATTTCAGTCCAGCTTCACTGTGGTTTTCCCCACACTGTCTCACCAGCTCTGTAGGTTTGGCTTCCAGGACTTGCTGTGTTCTGGTCTGTTCTCTGAAAGATGTCTGGAATCTTTCACTTTACCACCCATTGGTGGACTTGCTATCTTCCCTGGCCTTTGCAGTCCGAACTCTATCCTTCAGCTCCCGCATTCATATTAAAGCCAGCTTCACTATCAAAATTGGTCTGAAGCTCTACAGCATCTGCCACCATCTGCACTTTACCACCTTCTTGAGGCATGGCCTTTTATATTCCCAACCATTTAATTCAAACAGATATAGTTTATGCTAAGGCTTTGGGATAGAGTGGCATTCAGGACCAGTCAGGGACCAACAAGAGGAAGAATTTGCTGAGTAGAGATGGTGCTGGAGCCTCCAGGCATGGGGCATAGGCAAGTAAATCCTCAAGAACTGTGCACTTGAAGGCAGATGAAGGATGAGATAGAAGTGATGCTCGAGAAAGAGCCTGTAGTTGTTTATGTTAGAGCAAAGGGGGAAAGGTTGAAGGAACTGACAGGGTTGGGCTGTGGAGATGGCTCAGTCAACAAAAGCTTGGCTGTATGAGTACAAGAACCTGGCTTTGATCCATAGAATCTGAAGAAAAACTGGGCACGGGGTGGCAAGTTATTGTGATCCCGGTGCCAGTGAGGAAAGTCAGGTAGATTCCTGAGGCTCACTAGACAGCCAGCCTAGCCAAACTGGCAAGATGCAAGCCAGTGAGAGGCTCAGTCTCAAAACACCATCACCACCACAACATATATAGCCAGTGTCTTAAGGAATGATACCCAAGGTGGTATCACATCCATATGTACACATGTACAAACACATGAACATACACACACATACAAAGGCACATAAGTGCACATGGATACAGAGTGAGAAAGTGGCATGAAACTAGAGGCAAAGAGAGCTTATATCTTAATTTTGAACTGGGCATCCAAGCTGCAAACAGCTTTGTATTTTTTTCAGAGTCTCTCAGATGGGACCAGAGCTCCTGTGGCTATTTTGTCAGTTTTTCCTTTTTGTTTGTCCTTTTCCAGATCCTGGAATTCAGGACACAGCCCCACAGTACTGTCCCTTCTAAGAACTTGGGATTGAGTCATGGGCTGCTTGGCTGTGAGGGCTGAAGAGGCTGGATAATGGGGGAGGCGTGTGCTGCTGGGTAACCTGGGCATTAGACAGAAGCTGGCTCAGAAGTTTAAGACAGCTCTAGTCAGAAGATAAACAAGGAGCACTGAAGACACTTACTTGGGGGACAAACATTGCCAACTGAGGCTTTATAATTCACTCGTACCTATGAGGTTCAAGCGCCATCGAGTCTGAAATTACTTACGAAGCTTCTACCCTGGATTTACTTTCTATATAAAACAGCACTTCACAGAGTAAGTTAGCAAATGCCATTGTGACCAATGGTTTGCTTTGAGGGGGAGATGTTGCCAACAAATGGCAATCCTAAGTTTTAAACCTTCTCTGGGAAAATATAAAAATTTAGTATATTTGTGAGCTGGATAAGAACCAGTGACATTGTACTTAATCTTAAAAACTGATATATGTGTGTTCAAACACTAATAAAAGTTTTCTACACTATAATTGGGAAGAAACTGGGCACTAGATCACAGGCAACACACTCACTTAGGATTCTGGTCTTATGGCTAGAGCCTAGAGGCAGGGAAAATGGAAGTGATTTACAACAGTCTTTGGTAAGATACGTTTGATATTATTGGGCTTGCTGAAGCACAACAGTAATAACAGAGAGATATGAAAGTGTGAAAGCCATCACGGTGCGTTCAAATGTTGGGAGGCCTTGAGGCTGACATCTTTCAGGTAAGTTACCTGTGCCCACAGGCAGTGCTGTGCTGGGCAATATCAACTTGAAAGCTGATGAGTGGACTCTACGCAACCACAATTTAGGTTTTGGAAGGAAGGGAAGAATGTTAAAACCCTGTTTCACCATCTTCCTTTCATAGCAGGGGAGACCTGCAAGGACAATGAATTTTGCCTGGCTTTTTTCTGTGTCCTGCTCTGATCTACCTGGAGGTGAGCCATGTTATTATAGGAAATGGAAGGAATTCACAGGCAAGTGGATACTGAGTGCTTCTTGGGCAAGCCATACCATGGCCCCACTCAACCACCTCATCAACTAATTATTATGATGGCTTGTGCTCTCTTGAGCAGTATGACACCATCATCTGGATACTACGGACTGGCATGGCTAAAGAGGAAAAGTGCTGAGGATGAAGACTCTAGCTACAAACACTGTCTTATAAGCATCACAGAAGGCTTCATTTGTTAGTGCCTTCCTTGGAAGAAAAAAAAAACCCACAACCAACTCCAAAGACATATTCCACTTGATTTAAGGATTTTTTAAAAAGAGTATAAGCACGTATTAAATTCTCAGTACCCCCAGCCTGACCCATTGACTATGCCTCTGGCCACAGTCCTGTGGAAAGCAGCACAACCCAGTAGTGCAGAGCAGAGAGAAGAACAGGATGCTTCTGGACATGAGAAATGCCCCACCTGATGAAGAAGGGGCGGGGGCGCATTGGAGAAAGGAGGCTCCAGATCCTCGTGCGCCACATGCTAAGCTGCTCTGGAGCCAAGGGTATGCTCTCTATGCCCATGTTTTAAGTATCCCCCATCTTGTAGTGCCCCAGACCCACACTCTCCCACAACATTTCTTCCCTACTTGTGCCAGCTACGTGGTGACAGTAATGTGACAGGATTCTTGACTGATTCTGAGTGGCACGGGCTCCATCTTCCTACTTCATGGCAACCTCCTGAAATGCAGCAGGTTTTCTGCAGCCTGTGGATTAATATCTGTCCTTCAGCTAACTCCCCCTCCCGTGTTGCTATTCTAGGTGGAGAAACAACCTCTGTGACTCTTCTTCATCCCATCTTCTTGCACTGCCCCCCCCCATGCTGCTCACCCAGGATATTAGTTCTGTTTTACATTGCTGTGGGAAAATACCCGACGTCACCCAAGGAAGGGGGGGCTTTGTAGTTATAGCCCCACGTGGCTGCAAGAGCATGAGACAGTCAGGCAGCAGGAAGAAATGAACGATACTGCTCAGCTCGCTTACTCCTTTTCATTCGGTTCAGGATCCCAACCCATAGGAGCTGCTGCCCGAGCCTAGGGTGGGTCTTCCAACCTCAATGAACACAATCTAAAAAGTCCCTCGCAGACGTGCCCAGGGTTTCTTCTTCTACAGGATTCTAGAAGCCTTTAAATGGTCCGTATTTGCCATCATACTCAGTCACACAGGAAGGCGGCCTCCTTTGATGCCTATGACCTTAGGCTTTCCATACTAACAGACATGCACTTCCGGGCCACCATTCACCCTGAGGGGACTATTGACTATGTTTCTTGTTGTCTCTCTCCTGACGCCCAAAGTTGTTCCCTAGATATCTTTCAGAAACACATCTGCTGGGGTGGCCCACTTCTTCCTTCAGTCTTCCCCTGTACTTCTCCACAGCCTCCACATAACTGTCTGCCCTTTCACCCAGTTAAGCAATTACTAAGTTGCTGTCCAAGATGTTTCCTGTTCCATAGGATGAGGTCACCTCGCTATTTCGTGGCAGCATTGAGATGTGCCCTTAGCCTCCTGCATCCAAACACCACTGTACCAGCTCTAGCTCCCTCTAACAGCAGAACTTCACCCTGGCCCCTCTAACAATATACATTCCTGTTGGATCTCAGTAGATCACTGTTTGCCCTTCTGACCACATGTTGCCAGCTCCCCTCTTTCTTCTAAATAATGGGGTACCTCTCAGAAACCATCACCTTTCCTCTCCACAGTGCATTTCCAAGCACACATTTCATCTTTCCCCCTCTTGTCTCTGTCATGAAGAATCTAGCAATTGGAGCCGTCTGGTGAGGTCTAGAGACCTCTCATCACCTGACAAGCAAGCTCTAGCTAGGCTAGCCGCCTGGGATTTGGAATCAGGATGTTTGGTCGTACATCCCACCTCAGACTCTTCAGCACAGGCTGTCTCTTCTTCAGCTAACATTTCACCGGGCCACACAGAACCTCAAAGAATTCCTTGTAGTCAGTTACTCAGCAGCGTGCCTGGCTCCTAGCACCAGTGGCAGACTTCAGATTTCCTTCTTTCTCTTTTAACTTTTCCATTTTCCATATCCACCAGGGGTGACACATGCAATGTTTAGCTCTTTCCCTTGAGAAACTCAGGGTCTTAGCAAACCTATAGACACACAAGCAAACTGTCGAATCAAGCTTTCTATGTGCCATGGCAGATTCATGGAGAAGAGAATGGACAGACAAGGCCAAAGAATTAATTACACTCGGTTCATCAGAGAATGCATCATTTGAAATACTCAGTGCTGTTCTAAATCTTACTTTCCCTTGGGGAAGCTTAGCTTCCATAGGAGCCATGGGCATACTTGATATTAAGATTCCCAAGAGGGAAATATCATGGCCAGAAATAATTAGGACAGAATTATTCAGACTTTGGAGTGAGGTTTGTGCGTGCAGTGATGGTCAAGAAATAAGGGACAATATAATTGGGGGCCACCCTGTGAAGGCATTCACAAGATTTGTCACCTCAAGCCAGAGAAGCCATGGGGACAGCTGACATGACACGTCTACACTTGAGGTACCTTCACAGTGAACAGCCATCACCATGGCTACTGCAACCCAGCTTCCAGTGCTAGAAGAGACCTGTACATTCATCTTGTGAAGCGGTGCAGCTGGATGAGGAGGGCCGATCTCTGCGGGCCTTTGAACTTCTGATTCTACTATGCTTCTTTGAGTTTCATTTTTCAGCCTGGTCTTTGCAGAGGTAGGGGAGGAGATCACAGATAATTAAAGCTGAAAATATTCTCATTTCGTGATGGGGCCAAGAAGGGAAACTGTGAGTAATGATGTAATTCAACTTGTCAAAAAGGAAAATGAAAAGAGGAGACAGAATGCAGGACAGAGCCTGGGGACCTGGTGTGCCATGTCATCTTCTAATTAACTAACTGATCCTTTAAACTGTCAAACTCGGCGAGACACTCTATGTCCTGGTGTCTGATTAATATTCATACTTAGGCATGGGATGCTCTGATTTAGGTCCCAGTGGTTGTAGTTAAACATCAGTCTTTAAAAAAGAGAGAGAGAAAGGAAAACCTGCCTGGCAAGCCTAAGTGTCCAGGTTTTACATTCATAGGGAAATGAGGGGAGGCCACCCTGAAGTCCCCAATCCACAGCGAGAACAAATCCCCACAGATGCATACTGATTTGTGAGTCATGATGAGGACTTGTGTATCGAAAAAATAATTATTTTGCTTCTTTTCTCTGTTAATCACACTTGGCGCCTTATTGTTAAATAAGTGAAGAGCACCTGTAACATTACATAGCATGTGGTAATATAATCAAGTTTTTAATTTCAAACAAAATAATTGAATATATAATTTAATCAAAGCAGGCTAGAATTGATCATTTAGTTGAATGTCACTAGTGGAAACTTTGACTTTTTGTTCATATGACATGCGCTACAAAGGGATACTAATACAGACTTTCACTGACATGCAAAAGATGTTTGAATCCAGGGTATATCCAGCCTATAGCTGCTTAGGACACATGGTGGTCAACTTCTGAAACAGTGCCCAAACCAGGAACTTCAGGAGGGATTTTCCTTTGCTGACTTTACTCTTCATTTATTAAAGACTTTATAAAGAAGAAAACAAGTCAACTGGGTTCTACTGCATTCACTTTTGGGAAATATTTCCTAAAATTATTTTGGATTAAACAGACATAAGGCTCAAGGTATAACTCATTTCACAGTGTGCCAGGACTACCCAAGTTATCCACCAACCCCATGAACTCTTCTAGCCTGTTCCCTATAGAGCTTCTTCAACAGTCTCAGTCTATTGTTACATTACTGCCAAGCTATTTCAGCATGCAGAAAAAAAAGGGTAACACTGCTTGTGAACACAGACTGGATTGCAAATCACAGACACACTAAATATAAATGGTATGGTCCTGCCAGATTCAGGGTGCTCCCTGCTACCCACAGACACTGAACTCTAGTGCATAATAAGAATTATTAATAAGCTCCAGTTCATTTTCTTCAACGGAAGATGGCACATACACATAAGGCAAAAATCTGTGTGTGAAAGAGCTATCCAGTTCTAATGCATACACATCTATTCAAAGCGGAAAGCGGGGGGGGGGGAGTCCAGATTGAGACACGCATGATCAGGCTGGTTCAACTCCAAGTGTAAATTCCTCCAGGCTTTTCTGTATTTCTGCTAACTGTACAGGATGAGGAGGAAAACCACCCAACAACACCGTGATGGCTGCTCTGGGTCACGCCCACCTGCAAAAGTCCAGCTGTGACAGGCTGCTCAGGAAAGACGGGCAAGGGTTTGAATTCATTCTCCTCTCTTTGAGGAGACCATCAGTATCAAGGAACAGACAACTCTCCCTGACTGTTGGTTATTGCTGGGATTTCAAGAATTTCTTGCACTTTTCTAAAAAAGAATTTTAAAAAGCTGACAAATTCCAAATTTCACACACGCCCACCTCCACTCAAAGTGGAGCCCCTCAGGAGACCTACCGTCGTCACTGCTGGTAGAGACCTGTGGACTCCCCATCATGAGGATTCCGCCATCAAGGCAGGGACATCTCATTTCAGAAGGCAGTGTAAGCACCCTGCCTGCCAGATGACACCCTGTGCTGTGTTCCTCTAAGCTGCGAATACCTCTGGAGGTGGGGAGCAGGCTCCCGGGACACCGAAACTGGCTCAGCTCCACAGGCAATAAAGTAATTAATGGTGTCTTTCAGGGCAAGCGCAGTAAAAAAAATAATTGCTCTCCAATTTTTTACTGCTAATGAATGATTGGTACAGTCAATATTTGTGTTGTTGGGAGTGGATGTGTGGATAGATGTGTGAGTGGGATGGAAAGGTAAGTCTTAGGGATGCAAATGCCCAAAACAGCCTATCAGTCCCATGAATGACTCTGAACTGCAGACCATAAGCACCAGAGACCACATGACCTAGATGAGAGCACACTGATTATTCCAATGGAGGCCACAGCCTGCCACATAGGACACAGTGCAAAGATACACACTAAAGTGGGTCACTGAAGAGAAACACAAATGGGATTAAAACACAGCACAACACAGCACGACAAAACATGACAAACCCGCCAAAGCTAATCTAGTTCCCGAGAGTGGCTGAGTTACTAACCACCTGTCCAGCGCTGCTGCCCACTTGTGTCAAAACACAGCTCCTTTCCATTTGTTAAAAGAACAAGTGGCTGGCTGACGCCAGGTGACTCCACCCATTGTAATCACGGCATGTTCTACATGAGATCATCAGCTTTCTCTCCATTGGATCTCACAGACACTGAAACGTCTCACCGCACATAGCTCTATAAACAACAGGCTGGGAGATAAACATGCTGGAGCCGCTCATTGGGAAGTGGCTTTATTGAGAAGTAGGGATGCTGCACTACTGTTCAATACAGAAAGGACACGGTGAGAACTGAACCAAATCAGATTTATACCAGAAAACTTAAGATCTGCTGGATTTGGGGCTGCCCTCTAATGGATTTGGTGCAGCCATGGACATATGTATCTCAGGTCACAGTCAGGTTCTTGACCCCCGTGGAAGAGGAAAAAATGGTTTGCTGGCTACAGAATAAAACCAAATCCTTGATCTTCAAGTATCATCCCAAAATTTGGTTGAATCTTGTTTAGCGGTAGGGAAGTGATTCCAGGACTCTTGCATAAAATATATCAATCTGTGGATGCTCAAGTCCCTTGCCTAAAATATCTAATAATTGCATATAATATCCTCTGCATAACCCCCTGAATACTCTGATTATTTACATACCAAATTGAAATGCTATACAAATAGTTGCTACAAATGCTGTTCATAACAACAAGAAAAGTCTGTACATGTTTTATACAGATCTCTCTCTGTCTCTCTGTCTCTGTCTCTCTCTCTCTCTGTGTGTGTGTATGTTACTGGAGGTCAAATCCAGGGCTCTGTATACTTTAAGCAAGCATTCTACCACTTAGCTAGACTTCTACCCAGGGATGCATCTGTGTGTGCAAATTCGTGTGCACAAGTGTGGTCAGGGCATGTGTTTATAGGTCAGAGGACAATCTCGGGAGCCAGTCCTCACCTTCTGAGACTGGATCGCCTTGGTTTGCTGCTGTTTACTCCCTGCTAGCAGACTGGTAAGCTTCTGTTTTCAAGTCCCATCTCGGTGTAAAAACACTGGGATTACAGATGTATGTGCAACTGTTTTGCATTTACTCTGATTTAAGGATTAGAACTTCGGTTCTTATGCTTGTGTGGCAAATACTATCTCCACTGAGAGGTTCACTCAACCCTGCATTTATTTTATTTTATTTTGTTACTGCTGCTTTTTGGTTTTGACTCTATCTGTGATTGTCTAACTGCATGGATAGCTACAGAAAGTCCATATACTGAGGATGAATGAGAGACTGTCCAACTGAAAACAAAGGCACCAGCAATATGTTAGGTTATTAGTGCTATCTACAGTCAAGGTGGGGTGAGGACAGAGTTTCAAACTTGAGCAAAATTCACTGCCACCAACATGATAATAATCTTAATGTTTCCTCCTGGGACCTGCATGTTAGCTGTCATCCAGAGTTCTCTAAAACCAGTATGGCAGTACGCACTTTAACTATGCAAATATATTCTATTTAAATTTGCTTTTCATGTAACTCCAATAAAGGTAAGAGATTATAATATGGAAACTCCATGCTCACAAAATAACAGTATGTATGGCCAAGTCACATTTGTGGGAACAGGCTTCTAGAATCATTCAACTGGCGCTCTTATTCACAAACTGATTTAATTCTTAAATTTCCAACACATATACTTCCCCTTCATTCTCTACAGGACATTCCATTTTACTTGGTTCCAAATTTTAAGCAACCGTGGTGTGACCCCCAAACAATGCTCATCCATCACTAAGAGGATATGGATGAGTAATTTGTATTTCATAAGATATTCACTAGGGAAGAACTTGTGCCAAGCTTTCAGAGGAAATTATTTAACTGGCCACAGCTCTGTTGTTTTAAAAATCATCTGCAGTTGTCTTTAAGTTGTTTCTGCATAATTTATTGGGCAGCTGTCAAATATGTGTGTCCCTCTGTCTCATAACTGACATTTGTACAGTGATAAATGACTTAGGAAATGGGCTATGAACAAACTGACACCAGGCCATTGAATAAATGAAAGAAAAGGAGGACAAGGATGAGAGGAAAAAGGGAGAAGCAAGAGCTTTCTTTCCTTCCTTCCTTCCTTCCTTCCTTCCTTCC
>LOJH01005564.1:18986-33107 GCA_001685095.1 Ellobius talpinus | reverse complement strand
ACACACACACACACACACACACACACACACACACACACACACACACACCTGACCAGCTGGAAGCATGTCCTGTCTTGGAAGGAAAAGGATTTGTCTGGGATTTATGTGTATATATATATATATATATAGCCCAAGATGACCTGAAACTCAAGATCCATGTGTTTCTGTTTCCCAAGTGCTGAGTTACAGGCACACTTAAAACCCTTGATCTTGACTTTTCCCCACCATCCAAATGACATTTTTATTATTATTTTTAGGTGTGTATGTATGATGTTGAGGAGAGGAGTACCATAGCATGCTTATTGAGATCAGGTGACATCTTTGTGGAGATGATTCTCTTCCTTCCACCTTTATATGAGTTGCAGGCATTGAACTCTGGCCATCAAGCTTGTACAGCAAACCCTTTACCCACTTAGCCATCTTATTGTCTTCTCCCCCAAATAGCACATTGTTTATTTAAAGATTTATTTTTTTATTATCTTTATAAGTTATGCGTAAATGTGAAGGGAATATGTGCATGTGAGTGTCAGGTACCCATGAAGGCCAGCCAGACATGTCAGTTCTCCCTGGAGCTGGAGTTACAGGCAATTGTGAATTAACCAATGAGAATCCTGGGACTAGAACTCATATCCTCTTTTAAGTGCCTTATGTGCTCTTAAACCATTGAGCCATCTCTCCAGTCCCTCATCCACATGACACTCTCTTGATAAGTTTTATTGTATTTTAAATTGTGTTTTTATGTGCTAGTATCTGTGAGTATGTACATGTGAATGCAGGTGCTCGTGGAAGTCAGAGACATTGAATGCCATGAAACTAGAGTTAAAAGCAGCTGGGAGCCACCTGACCTAAGTGCTGGGAACTCAACTCAGGTCTTCTGCAAGAACAGTACAAGCTCTTAACTATTAAGCCATCTCTCCAGCTCCTCAAATGAAGCTTTTTAAGGACTTTGCAACCTTATGCAGGAACACATGGCACAGTTTGAGGGATAAAATATATAGTTAGTAGTGTTAGGACTATAATTGATGAATTGATATAGAATTGGTATTTATATGCTGTAGTTAATGGATTTAATCAGGTAATATATGTCTATTTAGCAATAAACACATTATCCTAGTAGTAATTCTCAGCTCAGTGCTCTGTTCACTTGATTGCTTCCCTGATTTTAAACATTCAGAAATACATAGAGTACAGTGTAGATAAAAACAAAATCCAGTGGTACTGGTTTTCAGAAAAAATTTAAGCCACAAATATGTATATAATAGTGCTTCGAACTCTGATTCAAAACAACAAAATAACCTCCTTCCTGAAAACCTACTTGGCATTATCCCAACTTATACTATGTGTAGTCTTTGTAATATGGTAACTGACTTCATGGAATAAACACAATCTAGTAGAGGCATAGACACTGGACTGGAGAGATGGCTCAGCCATTAAGAGTACATAATGCCCTTGCAGAAGACCAGAGTTTAGTTCTGAGCACCAGTGTCAGGTGTCTCACACCTGCCTTTAAGTTCAGATCCAGGGGATTTTGATGCCTCTGGACTCTGTATACACATGCCCATACACAAATACATAATTAAAAATAACAAACAAATTGTAGATATACAGATATTAATGAAGCCCACGGATAAATGTATGTCAGGAATCGGCAATGTTTAGCTATAAGAACATATGTGAACCCTGTAAACTACAACAGTAATTGAAAGTGTCAGGATGGGTTAAGAGGTGATCTAAGCCCAATTCATAGAAGACCTTTGAGAACCTGTACAGAGTTCGGTTTTATTAGAAGTATAGAGGGAAGCTATCAAGTTGGGTTTTGTTTTGTTTTTCAAGACAAGGTTTCTCTGTGTAGCACTAGCTGTTCTGTAGACCAGGCTGGCCATGAACTCAAAGATTCTAAAGGCCCCACTCAAGGTGTTTTTAAAGCAGAGTTCATTACTTTTAAGCTGTCTAAAAAAGAAAGTATAGGTTCAGATTTAGAGGACTTACGAGAAGAAATTTACATTTACTTTCTAAAAGGTTTTCATTTGTTATGTATATTTTTAGTTGTTCCTTCTTTTATCTTTTAATCTTTTTGTCAAAACCAGAAACTACAGAAGAGTAGAAAAGATAATACCAGTGCAAATCAGATCTTTCCTTAATGGCTGTATTCTCCTTAACAATTACAGCCTCTCTTCCAGCACATGCCTTGGCTATAACATTAAGATTGACAGTATTTGTTTCTTCTTCAAAATAACCATACAACTAGTCAATATTAAGCTGTCTTGAAATTTCCCTGAAATACTAGTTTATAACCCTGGGCAATTCTTAAGACATGGGCAGAAAGTAGCCATGTATTTTACTAAACTATCACAGACTATCTTTAGTCCAATTGCCAGCATTGCCCAACTTTTGAGCTGGGCCTCCACAGTCTGGGTAACTCTTAGCACTGCTGTCTTCTGAGCTCCTACTATGGTGACTCATTAGGCTCTTCTTGCAGCATTTAGCCACTCTTCTTGTCCAAAGTTCCAAAGTGTCCCAGCAGTAACCCACTCCCTGGTATCGACTTCTGTATTAGTTACTTGTTTATTGCTGTTATAAAACACATAACTAATGCAACTTAACAAGATTTACTTGAGCTGACAGGTACCAGTGGATTAGAGCCCATGATGGTGGAGTGGGTTCATAGCAGCAGGAAGCTAAGGGCTCACATCTTGAATCACAAGCACAAAACAGAAAGAGCAAACTCAGAATGGGTCAAGTCTTTAAGCTCTCAATGCCTACCCGCAGTGGCACACTTCTTCTGACCACACCACACCTCCCCAAACCTCCCCAAATCATGCCATCAATGAGAACCAAGCATTTAAATCCTCAAGGTGGACATCTCATTCAAATCACCCCACCCTTGTTGCCATACTTGGCCAACAGTTTAGAACACTTTGTTGGTGTCTGTCAGCTCTAGTTTAAATATTTTTTAGAACTTTACTAGTAGTCATTTCTAAAAAAAAAAAAATAAAATAAAAACAGTATATTTGCTGTGTTCTCACTGCTTGTTCTTATTTGCCTTTTTTAAAAGGGGGACTATAAAACAAAATCTTAAATTTAAGTCTTAAAATTTTGTTGTGAAGTTATTTCCAGTAACATCTAACATTACATCAACATTACATGAGTCGACATGTTGTTGCTCCACTTAAATCTTGAAGTAATGCCATATTTAAATACAGAACCAATTCTGGCTATGCAAAATGTGCCTACTAGTGCAGTGCTGACAAGTCTGTGCTGGGGTAACCAAAATTCTATCTAGTACTGTAAAGCTCATGGCTGGAGAGGTCATAGGTGGCTCTATGGGGCAAGCTACTACTTCTCTTTCTTCTAATTGAACATTTTTGTACCTATTTAAACGTCTTCCAAACATTTATATTTGTGCCCATAGATTAGTTAGTGGAGCTGCCAGCTTTTGTCAGAGATGCTTTTTTGTTTGTTTTCAAAACAGGGTCTCACTATGTAGGACTGGCTGTCCTGGGACTCATTAAGTAGACCAGACTGGCCTCAAACTCACAGATATCTGCCTCCTAAGTCCTGGGTTTAAAGGTGTATCCCCCTAAGCCTGGCATGAGATTTTTCTTTTTGCAATGATCAGCAGTAACTGCACATACTCATACTGGTCGAAGTGATGAAAATAAGTGACTGTTGAATGCTCAGCCTTAAGTGGAACATCGATACAATCTCTTCCACACCTAGGGAGTATTATGAAACACTTATCTCCCGGGTATGACATGACTATTGACCAAAAAAGGGAAAGAAAAGAAAGATCAGTGGATGGAGGTTCTCCACACTTGTTTTTATAAAAAGCAGACTCTTGAGAGTAAGATTCAATGAATGTTAGCTCACTTCTGAGAGATGTACAATACATTTACTCATTTGGATGGGACATGAGCCTTAGGCATGTGAGTTATACTGAAGTTATAACTTCTTGAAGTCCAGATCTAAGAATACCTCCCTGATGGCAACCTGTGAAACCCCTAAGTATACTGTTGAAGTTGTGGGTAGATAAAGGTTCAAACTTGTAAGCAGTAGGATGTAATCATGGGACTGATGTCTACACAGAGAGCCCTGCACTCACCAAAAGATAGTAAAGGGAGGAACATAAATACATGCTGCTTAAGCCTCTCCCACACCTCCAGGCTAGATTTCCTGTGTAACATGTATGTGGTTATCTACTTAACTCTCACTAATGGTAGCTTTTGGACAGTGATGTCTCACTCTCACTCTTGCGTCAGCACTAATTCTGTAAAACTTCCCAGTGCCCATGGCTTACAGTGTTTCAGAAGAAGTTCTTTTCCAGGTAGAAAGTGTAACATTAATCATTAAAAAAGAACCTTTTTCAGTTACAAAGCACACTGGTACTAACGGATCCAGAGATTTTACCCTGATGAGCAGCCTTTCATCTAACTAGTTGGCGTACGTAACCAGACAGCTAGTGTGTCTGGCTCTGGGTCTAGTGCCTTCTGTTACTTACTCTCTTGTCTACGTGTAAAATCAGGGCAGAGTAGTTTTTGTATACTTTGAGCATGGATATGAGGTTGATTTAAAATTTCAGGCCCCAAAACTAAAGGTAATGTCTTGGAGGAAAACAGCAGGACAGATAGAAAGCAGCTGAGCAGAATCCAGGAATGTTAAACTAGAGCAAGAAGGTTCAAAAGAAAGTAAAATGTAGAGTCCTGAGATAAGGCCGTGAGATGGACTCAAGGGCTGGAAGCTGGATCAGCTTCAAAGTTGGTTTCTGTGCCACTGTCACTTTTCTCCAAACTCTGCTAAACATGTACAATCAGTTTTCCAGCTTTTATAAAAACAGATCATTTGTGTGATAGAACTTCAGTTAACACTCCTTACTGCAGCAGCTTAGTTTAAATTTCAGATATTGTTAGACCATGCTTACTTCTCAGCCCAACTTTGCAAGGTCATTAGATTTCCACTATATGCATGATTCAAGGCTTTTGAATCTTCATTTGTCCTCTAGAAGTTCAAAATGAATGTTAAATTTCAAAAATTCAGTTCATATCTAACATTGTGCAATTAATATTTCAGTACTCTCTGTTTCTTAAGCAGCTTCATTTTGTGATTATTCATTTCTCTGACTTCATTCTCTAACATTACAGCGGTGACAGCAGGATTTTTGTTGTTTTTAAGATAGGATGTACTTGGACAGTTCAACTTAGTCTCAAACTTGGAATTCTCTTGCCTCAGCCTCCCCACTACTAGGATTATGGGTATATGTCATTACATGGTAACTACAAATAGAGGGAAAAACAGAAAGACATGGCCCTTAAGCTGTAGGGGAATATGGAAATAATCTAATTATTGGTCATAAGACACTGATTTTTCTTTAGTACAGGAACTTCCCAACTAAGGTGTTAGCTTAATATAATCTTAATACAAAAATATAATGAGAGAGATAAGAACACGCTTCAAGTCATTCTCAACCATGTATATAAGTACAAAAATATTATGCAAATATTAGCAAAGCAAGTCTAGCAATGTGTAAATATCATACATATTATTACCAGAACAACTTCTTCAAGAATAGAAAATTGGATTTCTGTCATTTACCCCATTAAAACTCTTTGGAAACTAAGAAAGGGAAGAAACTTTCTTATTTCTTTTTTTTAAATTTGTTTCATTTATGTGTATGTGTGTTTTGTCTGCATATATGTCTATGTACCACATGTTTATGTGGTGTCTGTGGACACCAGAAGAGAGTATCAGATCTCTTGGAACTGGGAATTTAACCCAGCTCCCTTGGGAAAACATCCAGTGCTCTCAACCTGTGAGCCATCCCAGCACCCAAACTTTCTTAATTTATAAAGAATATCTGTTTTTAAAATCTATGGGAAAAATTATCCTTGAAAAGGTGAATGTCCATTAGATACTGTGGTGCGTGCTTGTAACCACATTTGCCCAGTGGCAAACCAACCGGGACTACAAAGCAGGACTATCTCAAAGGGAAAGAAAAAGCGATGTCATATTTTTACCCATAAAAGCAGGAAGTTGTTTGGCAGTGCTCGAGATCAGAACCTTTGGTAAAGTAAGAAAACATAATGTGTAGATAAGTTCAACTAATATAGATTTGAGAACTATAGTAGAGTTGCTAAATACAGTCAGTTTCAGAAGGTAAAGATTTGTTCTGGAATACAAGGTCTAAGATTTTAATAATTACTCCTCAATTGGTTTCTGGGGTTCAGTGCCATTCATTAACATTCCAGGAGTCTCACTTGTTTTCATTAAACCATCAAAATTAATCTAAATAATACATAACCCTGGGATGATCATGCACGCACCTCTACAAGTGGATGACATTATTTTTCTTCCTGGTCCTTGGGGGTGAATCCAGGACCTTACATGTGCCAGGCAAGTGCTCTGCAACTGAGCTGTAACCCTAGACCTTGCTCTATTTCAGGTATGTCTTGCAAAACATAAATTTAACAGTTTTGAATCATGTGTCCAAAGGCTTCCTAGGATCTGTACACATTCGAAGACCGCCTCCCTTTTAAAAAAAATGCCTTGGGAGAAAGGCGATAGAGCCATGAAGGGAAAACGCTTGTTGTTTTGTCATCGTGTTGCCAATGCGCCACCCTTCCTTTTACACACTCGAACATCTAGTCCCATCATCATTTTATAGCCCAGAATTCCAAAATTGTGTGTGTGTGTGTTTCTGTTTATGAAATGGGTGGGTCTTTTATTTTTAATATTTTTCCACTGAACCCCTCATGCCTGCACTCCATTTTCATGCATAGGGACTTGGATTCAATTCCCTCCAACATGGTAGGTTCAGCCAGGGTATCAGCACAGTCATTTGGAAAGCAGATGTGGAAAATGGCAGGCTCTGTTACCCTACCAGTAACACTCTGTGTTCTCTGCACCTCATTACCCACCTCATCCCCACTCCTAAAGTTACAACTCATGAAGTTGTTAAATATAAATTAAATGTCCTTGTCGGCTGATGAGATAATCCATCAGTAAAGTGCTTGTCCTATAAGCATGAAAACCTGTGTTCGATTGCTAGCACCTTTACAAATCCCAGGCTTAGTGTCCAGCACTGTGAAAGGTGGAGCTAGACCCTCAGAGCTCACTGGCCTAATCAGGGTGCAGTGAGAAACCCTGGCTCAAAAAATATGGTGAAA
This sequence comes from Ellobius talpinus, assembly GCA_001685095.1. Classification (NCBI taxonomy): domain Eukaryota; kingdom Metazoa; phylum Chordata; class Mammalia; order Rodentia; family Cricetidae; genus Ellobius; species Ellobius talpinus. The sequence goes on along the minus strand of LOJH01005564.1, from coordinate 25,947 downwards.
GTGTAGAGAAATGGCTCAGCAGTTAAGAGCACTTGTTGCTCTCTTCAGAGGACCCAGGTTTGGTTCCCAGCACCACATGATCTATTGATGTCGCTTTGTCGACTCCAGTGTTCACCTCTTGTTAACAAACATCCATTCCGTTTATCCAGTACTGGAGTAGGTGGATTCAAAAAGACTTTTTTCTGATGTCTTTGTCTGCCCATTCCTGTCATGAAACTTTAGTATTTTTGTGGGTATGACAGGAGGTGCATGCTCATCTGAATGCAGATTTGGCACTGGCAGGTCTGGTCAGCAAACCCCAAAAATCCTCCTCTCTCCTCCTCCCCAGCATTGGGATTACAAGGGCATGCCACACCATCACACCCACATTTTTAATTGACTTCTGGCTCAAGAAGGAATTAAGGTCATGGCAAGTGCTTTACTGAGCCAACTCCCCAGCCCAGGCATTAATTTTTATAACCAAAATGTCCATGTGTTCTGGTTTAGCTTGGTGGTAGAGCGCTTACTCCTTATGCATACGAATAGAATATTAAGCATCAAAACTAATGGTAGGCAGGCATAGCATGGGTTAAGGTAGGCTAACCTGGGCTGCATTGTTAGACTATATTTTATTTGAGATGGGGTCTCACTGTAGACTAGGCTAGTCTTGAATTCAGGTCTGTTTTAAGATATCTAAGGATGTGTATATCAGAGTGTGTGCCTCTAGAAAGGGAAATAAGGATGGCATAGAAACAGGACAGTCTGCCAGGGAGGAGAAAATTGGAAGTGTCTTGAAAAGACAAGGTCACCTCCATGTTAGATTGTCTTAGTTTAAGGTTTCTCTTGCTGTATAAACACCACAACCATAAGCAATTTACAAAATTTATTTCATTTTACAGCTTTTAGTCCATTATCAGGGAAGTCAGGGCAAGAGCCTAGAAGCAGGAACTGATAGAGGAGTACTCCTTACTGGCTTGCATGCACTTTTTCTTTTTAAATTGTATCTTAAGGACAGACATATATAAGTTTATGTTAATGGCATAAGCGCTTCTTAGTTCCTTATTTTTTCTTCACCTAATAATCAACAGTCATGTATTAGCACTTTGACCATTATGAATCTGTGGATTAACTGCAGAAAGTGACTTCTGGCCAAAATCCAGAGCAGCACTAATTTATGAGTAGTAGCAAGAAGGAAGTTTTCAGGCCAGTTATACTTGATTTCTTTGTGTCCTACAACAACCAATAGCTCATATTCCATGCCTGGCACTGAGATTTTCATTTAATAACAACCATGCTTTCTGCTGGGAGTATTGTCCAGCATACAGGGTTCCTATATTCAAACTTATTTTAATTGTATTTTTTAAATTAGCTTACAAGTAAGGTAATGCATTTCCAGAGAACAATTTCATGCATCTTTAGTTTTGGGTAACCTTTCTCCACCCTGTCCCTTCACTACCACCCCTGCTTAAACCTTTAGCCCCTAATATCAACACACACACCCCCATGCATAATATATGCATTCTGTCCCCTCGCCCATTAAGGCTTCGTCTTACCCACAATAGGCCCTTTCTAGCTTCTTGACCTCTACAAATAATCCATATTAAGCATACAAATAAAAACCTCAAAGCTTTGAGCCATGAGAGCAAATGTGTGACATTTGTCTTGCTAAACCTCAGTTGTTTACTTAATATGATGTCCTCCAGTTGTATCCCAATTCCTGAAAATTTTATAATTTCATTTTTCTTTAGAGATGATTAGAATTCCATTGTGTATATGTACCACATTTTCATTACCCATTCATTAACTGACAGACTTAAAGAATCGTTCCCTTTCCTAGTTATTGTAAATAGAGTGGCAGTGAACATGGATGTGCAAAGAGGATTTGAATCCTTTGGGTAGATGTCCAGGAGAGGTATAAATTGATTGTAGTTGTATTTAACTTTCTGGAAAACCTCCGCAAGTATGTCCATAGGGGCTAGACCAATTTACATTCTGTGTAATAGCATTTCCCTTTCCCTACCTTCTAACTAGCATCTGCTGTCACTTGTTTTCTTGATGATATCCATTCTGACTAGGGTGAAGTGTAATCTCAGAGTAATTTTAATTTTCATTTCCCTGATAGCTAATGATGTTGAAATTTTTAAATGTATAGCCATTTCTCTTTCATTCTCCACTTTAGTAATATCTGTATTAAAGTTTTCTTTTTTCTCTGTGCTTATTTGTCATTGTATTTTGAATTCCTTTGGATTTTATGTGAGCCATAAATTATAAACTGAAATAATAGGTTTGTAATGTGAATGGATTGTACCACTTAGTTGAGCTACTTCAAGGACTCAAAACCCTGTTTCTGAGTGAATGTAACAGGGCCTACTGTCTTACCCTGGCTCACTTGTACACATCTCTTTTCTCAAACTGATATACAAGGTGTGGCTTATTGGCAAGGCTCCAGGTGACAGCTTATGTCTTTCTCCTCTGGCAGCTCCATGGCTTCTCCTGACTCCGCCTTCATTCTCCCAGCATTCCGTCTAGTTTTACCTCTATTCTGCCCTGCGCATGCCAGTGCAAATTCTTTATTCATTAACCAATACAAGCAAAACATTGACAGAAGGACTTCCCACACCAACAAGGTTGTTTTTTTGAGTATAAAGATGTAAACATAAATACATACACATGTCACACATACTGCTAACCAATAGTGTCTCCAAATGCTCTTATTTATTTACCTTCCTGTGGGATTCTGAGAGTTTTTGTCAAGTTACTAGAAATTACCAACTAACCTAACCACACCTTCTATCTTGTTTGTAGATATACTTAAATGTTTTTGTTAAGTAGGATAATCACTTCTTTTAGAAATGTACAGTATTTAAGTCTGTCTATTTCCAGGAATGTTTTGCCTCATTCCAGAATTTAAAGTATTTTTAGAACAATGTCAGCAAATATATTTGGGAGGGTTCTTGATTACAGTTAATAGACATTGACTACCAATAATACTTATTCATGTCTTTGTTTTAGCCTGTTGTATGAGCGTGCAGAGTCCACATTGAGTTATTAAAATATTTCTTATCTTTTTCTTTTTCAGAAGATGAATAATCTTTCATTTAGCGAGCTATGTTGCCTCTTCTGTTGTCCACCTTGCCCAGGAAAAATTGCTTCAAAGTTAGCATTTTTGCCACCTGACCCAACATACACGCTGATGTGTGATGAAAGTGGAAGCCGCTGGACTTTACACCTGTCAGAAAGAGCGGACTGGCAGTACTCTTCCAGAGAAAAAGATGCTATTGAGTGTTTCATGACAAGAACCAGTAAAGGCAATAGAATCGCTTGTATGTTTGTGCGTTGTTCACCCAGTGCTAAATATACCTTACTCTTCTCACATGGAAATGCTGTTGATCTTGGTCAGATGAGCAGCTTTTACATAGGTCTGGGGTCCCGGATTAACTGTAATATATTCTCATACGATTACTCTGGATATGGTGCTAGTTCTGGAAAACCAACAGAGAAGAACCTATATGCAGATGTTGAAGCTGCCTGGCTGGCTCTTCGGACAAGGTAATCGTTATGGAGATCGCTGTACCCTGACAGTGGTTAAGTTAAGCAGAATGGAAAGCATTTTTAACATATCTGCTTTGAACTACAATATGAGGCTATTTGCAGTATATATAGATTAACTCTACATGACTATATAAGCTAATACATATACACTATATAAACTAACTATACATATAAAGTATTAAACTAACAGTTTGAAATTTTGTATAATGGCCAAAGTCTTTAAAATAGCTGATTTATATGTGGATGTCAGTGCCTATGTGAATGTATGTTGTTTTTGTTTGTGTTTATTTGTTTTGTTTGTGTTTTTCAAGACAGGGTTTCTTCATGTAGCCCTGGCTGTCCTGGAACTCACTGTGTAGATCAGATTGGCCTCAAACTCACAGAGATCGCCTGCCTCTGCCTCCTTAGTGCTGGGATTAAAGGAATACACTACTATGTCTGGCTTAATCTTCTTAATAAATCCAATTTCCAGTATTAATGAAGAACAGGAGCCGAATTAAACCCTTAAATAATTAAACATACTAAAAAGTGTTAAAAGAGTTTTTGTATTATCTGACATGTTGAACTGTATCTTAGTTGGGTTTCTATTGCTGTGAGTAAACACCATGACCATAGCAACTCTTATAAAGGAGAACATTTAATTGGGGCCGACTTACAGTTTCAGAGGTTTAGTCCATTATTATCATGGAAGGCAGCATGCAGAGAAGCATGGTGCTGGAGAAGGAGCTGAGAGTTCTACATATTGATCTATAGGCAACAGGAAGTGAACTGTACCAATGGGCATGGCTTGAGCATAAATGAGACCTCAAAACCTGCCTCCATAGTGACACACTTTCTCTAACAAGGCTATACCTCCTAATAGTTGCACTCCCTATGGGCCAAGCATTCAAATACATGAGTCTTTGGGGACCATACCTTTTCAAAGCACCACAAACTGAAAATACAGTGGAATTGCTAGTAGTGTAAGTAGTCTTGGGAAATTGACAGGCTTCTAAGCCTGTTTCTTTGTCTATTTAGTGAAGAGGTTGTGGTGAATGGCACCCAAGATCCTGTCCAGTTCTAGAAGTTGACTGTCAAATTAGAATAGGCCTGCCTTGAATTTCTTCTGTCATTTTGCAAGTTTAACACATCTTTAGTATATCTTTAAAGTAGTTCAATACATGTATGTTAAAATACTTTTTATTCTGTTCTTATATAGTATAATTTAAGTAACCAAGAAAACAGAAATACAGTATGAACTTTTTAATACAATATGATCTTTTTAAGAAAATTGAGAATCTCTAATAATAGTAGATTCTGACTTTCTGGTGGGTGGGTCAGCAGGGACAAAAATGGGTGTGGTCATCTATACAATCCTCTCCCACAAGCCTCAGTCTCTGTGTGCTTTCATGGAAAGACTAATGGAAGTCAGTATATCTGTGCTAAGTACAGATTTACTATCAATTTACTGTGGTTTTGAATATCTTATCACTAAGCAGCTTAAGTAGATTGAGTGATCTCTAAAGTTCTTTTTAACTCGTTATTCTCAAATTGTTACTGCCTAACTAGAAGCTCTTGATTCTTGCTTGTCTTGCGTTTTGATATTGCGACTTTAACCCCAGACCTACAATTGCTATGTGCAGTGTTGTTAGGCAGCTGACAACAATAGTATGGTCTCGAGATGTGCTGATGTTGCAGATGCTCATCCTCCCAGCTTCTTGGCTACTGGGAGCTTTTCTGGGTTTAAGTAGCATGTTGAGTCAGGAATAGGTGGGCCCACCTCTGGTGGTACCCTGTGTACTTGTGGATTGAAGAAGCTGTAGAGAGGTATCTCATTGCCTGAATAGTAAAGGACATAGGAAGAGCTCCTGGTGAATGGTCAGATTCTCAAAAATCCCCCTGACCTCTCCAAAAGGTTAGACACTGCTGTCCAAATCACTCTTAGCTGCCAGAAATGACCACTCCGCCTTCTAAGTGGAACAGCATAGAAAAAGTCTCTGTAACCTTTAGCCCTACATTCATCAGCTCCCATGGCACCTCATCTACACCTGAAGTAGTTTATGGTTGAAACAACTACACTATAAACAAGTAACACCTCACTTCCTGGAGCATCTTAGATAGCCAGCCAATTTTTATGGAGTCAGTGAGTTCACATACTTAAATCTATAGTGCTGTCAAATGGAATAAAGTGACTTTCTTAAGGGTTTTCGCACATATTCTATTCCTAACTAACTAAACAATGCCATTTGGAACTCTAGGTCATTTGATTATATTTGTTCGTTCTGGTCTATCTCTGAATAACCATAAGGAGATTTCAAGAAATACTCTAATTTGATCTTTACAAAAAGTCTAAGTTCTGTATTCTTTCCATACTGTAACTTTATGCAGCATCTCATTAGTATGGCCAGTTTAGAAAATCACACAGCCTGCTCTTGATGTACAGAGAAACCAAAAACATCTGTTTGTTAGATAGAAAATAATATTTCACACTAAATAACACTAAATATTAACCATTAGACCATTGAAATATGAGTGGTACAATATATTCCAAACTTAAAATTACTAAAATACGACAAATGACTTAATTTTCTTTCATTAAATTGAAGTTTTAAAAGACCTTAGAAGTTACTTTCCTAAAAGATTAGAATTGAGCATGAACTAATCCAGAGTATAGAGCTTATTATAACATTGAAAATGATGGCTAAGTAATTTAAATTTTTAAATATAAATTGGCATTGTCTCATTATGAGACATTCTGTAGCAAATCTTTAGAATAATGGAATTTTTCTAACTATATCTTTCAAACTTCTGAATTTCTTAGATATGGCATCCGCCCTGAAAATGTGATTATTTATGGCCAGAGCATAGGAACGGTACCATCTGTGGATCTTGCTGCTCGGTATGAGAGTGCTGCTGTTATTCTTCATTCTCCTTTGACCTCAGGAATGCGAGTTGCTTTCCCTGATACCAAGAAGACCTACTGTTTTGATGCATTCCCAAAGTAAGTTGAATATTCAAAATCATTCCATTCCAAGAACCTTATAATAAGGTGTATCACTGAGCTTCTGTTTCATGTATTGATCGCATAGAAGTTATGAGAAGCTAGCTTGAAGAGAGTATTAGCACATGACTTATAAAAAACGTTAAATGCTTGAGAATGAAGTGGTGGCCATAGATCTTAAACAGCGGCATGAATGCTGGAAAGAAAACGAATTTCTGAGTGTAAATTATAGTCAGAGCAGCAGGTAGGATTCTACAAAGAACAACTTGACTAAGCCCCAGGCTTTTGCCTTGAGCTACTAAAGTATGAAATTTAGTAAGATACACAGCATGAGAAAAGAATGGGAAGATGAGTAATGATATCTAGTTAGTTGTATGTAACTTGCAAAGAAAATTGACCCTTGGGGGCTGGAGAGATGGCTCAGAGGTTAAGAGCATTGCCTGCTCTTCC
>LOJH01005563.1:0-33922 GCA_001685095.1 Ellobius talpinus | reverse complement strand
TTTATTTGACCAATGAAAGTAACACATAGACAGAAGACCCACCTACATCAGTATAGGAGTTTATTATGAAGGAAAATGAGAAAACACGTGATTGATGACCAACACAGGTCTCTCAGCTGCAAATGCTTCCTGGTATCTTGTCATTCATACGATCAGAATTTCTACAAAGTATAGCAAGGAGCAAGGACAAGGATTGTGGCTTCTTTTTACTTTTACTATTATGACAATCTGCAGAGCAAAGGAGGAGAAATACCCACAGTAACCTAGCAACAACTCTGTCTCTAGAGTAGTGATGAGACTCCTGAGACTGAAATGGTTAACTAGGCTTTCTGGGTTCACAGACCTCACAATATTTTTTCTCAAATGTCCAAAATAGGTCTTGTAATACTAGACAAAACAAAGAGATAGAACCTGAACCCTCTTCACATGCAAGAACTAGAAGCAAGTAAAATGCCTTTTGATGTGGAAATTCAGTAGAAAATAGTATAATGACCAGAGAGGAATTGTGATAATGTCTGTGTCTCTATTACTTGAGAGGGGTGTTAGGTCAGTAAGGAGGGGACTGCTTCAAGATCACACTGAAAGGGATATTAAAGAATCATCTTTCGTTTGTTTCAGGGACAAGGGGGCTCAGTTCACAAGGGTATGAACCAGAAAGCCTGAGGCTAAGGGAACAGGCCTCAGCATAAAGCACACAGACATGAAAATCCAAATCAAAGTTCTTTAATAGCTACATGGAGCCTTCATGTTGCAGAAACATTTAGAGGACACACGTCTTAGCAACACAGATCACAAGAACTCTGTTTAAAATGGTTACAAATACTAGAGTAAGAAAAGGCTATGTATTTTACCAATTTTTAGGGAATAAACAGATTAACATTTAAAAGGCCCAGTTAGAATAACAAGTGGATTTTTACAGTTAGAACACAATGTGGGGCAAAAGTTTGAAATTTATGGTTATTTACAATGTAATTTTAGATGGTTATGGAGTTACTGGCTTTAGTAAATGGTATAGGATAAGAACTAAAATATGGGCTTTAATAGTTCAATATTCTGATTCTGTAACTTCCTAACTGCAAGAGTTAGTTAACCTTTTTGTGCTCCATTCGCCATCACAGAGTGTGGGTAATCACCCTCCTCACAAGGTGGCTGTCTGGACATAGAAATTGTGGATGGGTGTTTTCAGCACAGTATCCACCACACTGCATGGTAAAGGTCACTCACAGCACTGATACTTATAATAACAGCAACTTAGAACATACTAGAAGGAAGACATTATGAAGGAAAGAAGAGACCCCAATTCAGGTAAATAGGCACATCTTGATCCTTACCATACTGAGAGAAGAAAACATAAGAGCCTTGCCAACAGGGTGCAATGGAACATTGAACTTTCACTTGAGTCAGGAAATGCAGCCAGCTTTCTGCTCTATGAGTTGGGCCTCACTCACTTGAACATGTTTAGCTAATGTCAGAAAGTCAATGGCAAACCTAGGGATCTCTGAAAAGCCTGTTCTGGGATTTCAGAAGGCCACAATGTTCTTTTTATGAATTTAATAAAAGAATAGGGAAGTGGTCTAACTGGATTGCAAGTGAAAGAAAAGAAAAATACATGCATACTTCAAAGGAAATTCTTTGGAACTTTAAGCGGTGTCCCTCTAGCAAAGAGGAGGAGAATATGCAGATATATCATCAAATATTTCTATTGCCCTTCTATATTTCAATATGCCACACTTCAAGATCATACTCCCCATAAAAGATTAATGTAAGTCAATAATTTTCTTGAATTTTAAAACTTATTTTCAATGATTGAATATTCTAATTTGGGCTATCATCTTCCTCATTGCTAACATATTTTTCTGCTGATTCTTTCAAGCATTAACACAAGGCTTTCTATTCTGTAATACACTTGGGCTCTTGTGATTATTATATTTCATGCTAGTTCATGGCATAGATTTTTCACAGGTTCCAGCTGAGTTTCCACTGAAGTATAGTTGTTTTTTCATATAAAAAAAAGATATTGAGACAGCTATGTTCTTCTGAGTTTTCTGGTTATGGGAATGCAGGTAAGAAAAAAACATACAATGGCCAGAAATATAATTGGGATGCTAACGGTATTAGAGGTTGACTTCTCTTTGAGTGTTTATTGTATTAAATGTTTAGATCACTTAAGTGCAGTGTGCTGTCCGTGGCCTGAAAACACACTGGACTTCGTAAGCTTTCTTCCTGCCCTCTGCAACAGAAAATCTGTATCTGGGAGCAAGGGGTCTAGACTCATCTTTAACACAGGAGATGGCTTTCCCAACTTTCATTTCGAATATTGAACAATTAGAAGAAAACCATTATTTTCCTTATAGTGCAGGGGAACGAAGTTGCCATTTTATATTTAAAGGACAGTATTTAAATCCTTGCCTATTACTCTGAAGAAAAGTCATTCTTCATATTTTCTCTGAAATACTGTCCGGATCCAGCCTCAATATAGTTTGCACTTTCCAGGGTAGGAGTGTGTGGTTTAGAAACGTCAGGCAGACAGAGCAGAGATACAAAAGAAAACAACAGAAACATAGAATAGAATCAGGAGGGCAATCCAGTGAATACTGAATTCACCCATGATTATTTTCCATATTCTTATATGCCTCAATCCAGAAAGGAGGGGGGAGGGAAGAAGGCAAAAGACTGCATTAACGTGATACATAGAATAAACAGACTGTCTATAAATGTCTGTTTTCTTTCAAAGGGGGTTGATTATAAGTGATTAATGGTCACAGTCAATTTTTTTTTTAAAATGTAAGGGGGTAAGGGGATATGATAAATGAATACTTTGCATTGGTGTGGATCTTGGTTTATTGATACAAATTTAAGGTCAATTTTGTTATATGTTTATTTCTATTCTTCTCTACGGTATTAAAATATAATATATAATTAAAATTACAGATTAAAGATAGTCATTTATAGTAGTCAATCTTGTAGTCATGTTAGTTAGGGCTTTTAGCTATATGGAGATATATTTCAGTTAGATAGATAATCTTCAACACTTCAAAGACCTAAAGAAAATGGTATTTAAAATGTTTTAAGAACTTAGACTTTCCTCGACAGCAAGGTATGTCTGCTTCTGGCAGCACCAATTACTTAGAGAGGTTGATGGGCATTGAAGAAACTCCCTATGGAATTTGCCTTCACTGTAACAAGGTTAGCCATTTGGGCAAGAAGCTGCTTTTGTCTGGACTGCTTGATGATATGCTGTATGAACTGGACATGCAGGACCCAGAGAAAAGAGAAGGATGGTCCTTCAGGGTTCCTGATTCACAGAGGAAACTGCCAGACATTCTGCAGGACACAGAAGAAAGTGACTGACAAACTGTCATTACAGGCAAACAGTCTTTCAAATTTCCTGCTTCATGAAAAATTCTGCCAGATATTATGTGCCTGTAGGCTGAAGATGGATGTCCCAATGTTACAGAAGAATTTTGGGTGACTGTCCAGGCAATGAGATGTCTCTGTCAATTCCAGAGTTTTAGAAGTTGCTTATAATGAACTTTCTGATTATTTGGGTAATATTATATCCTTCTGGGGTCTTTGATGGAGTTGAAGATAGTTATATTTATACTTTTCCTTAGTTATGATAAAAGATAAATTAGATATGAAACTTTAGTCTCCACAAATAAATATTATAACTCTAATTCTTGCTTGATCACTGTTTTATATATGCAATTTTATTATGTTAAAGTTAAAACTTTCCTTTTTATTTAGACAGAAAAAGTGAGATGATGTGAGAAATCCCCTCTGTATGTTATGAATATGTTTTATTACCTTTGATAAATAAAGAAGCATCTTTGGCCAATGGCAAAGCAGAATCTAGCTGGGCAGAAAATCCAAGAAGAGACAGGGTAGGAAAGAAGCCAGAGATGGGAGATGTCATGTAGCTGCTAAAAGAGAACGACATGGGAACCTTACTGGTAAATCACAATCCTTGTTGTAAAATCTAAAATAATAGAAATGGGTTCATTTAAGATGTAAGAGCTAGCTAGGAATATGCCTAAGTCGTGGGTCAAACAGTCTTGTAATTAATATGTAATTTGTTTAGTTTCTGTGTGATTATTTGGTTCAGGGAGGCAGAACTGAATGTAGTCACCTTTTACACATACCCTGAGATTTTAGTATTCTGTTTGTTTAGGTAGGATGTGCAGTGACCACACCTTACCTTAGACCAAGCATCCTGTATGCAACCGCTCCCTGGTTCAATCCTCCTGTCTGCTCCTTGAAGGAGCAGGAATATGCCTGAACTCTCTGACCTTTGGTCAAAGTGGAATGAATCCGCCTCTGTAGGCCATCTTAATACCCAAAATACCAAGTAACAACACCCTGGGTGAAGATATCTTGTTAGTAGCCACACTTTAAATCAAACCTCTTGTCAATAATCTTGAAGGAACAAGAACAAGCCTGAGCTCTCTGTCCTCCAGTCAAGGTGGACTGGATCCACTTCTGTCTGTCGGCTCCACCCAGCCCCCCAAAAAAGATTCAGTTAATTTTTTGTTCCTTTGAATTGAAAAAACCTTGACACAGAGAGCTTCTAAGAGAAGCTCACCTATCACTGAGTCATTTTCCAGGCCTTGGATTCTCAGAGTGTCAAAACATTAATACTTGTGCATGAGTAATCTACAGTCTCTCATTATGAAAACTCTGAATTTATTATGATGCAAAATAAAGGAAATGGATGTTCCTTTAAAGATGTTCTCCAGCATCATCTGCTCAGTGATAAAGTTCTCACTTTCTGCTGCAGACACAGAAGTTTAGTCTTCTGTCTTCCCTCTCTGCTCCAGTGGATCAGGGCTAGTTGAGCAATGTTAAACTACAGTTACTTTACTTAATCCCAGCCATGACCTTCAATCGTAAGAAATTCCCCTGCAGACTTTACTTGACCCAGGAGACAGATACTTAGTGAAGTGAGTTGACTGCAGATGGCATTTATACAAAGAACACGGGAAATCCACACCAACTAAAACTGGATTAGTGCAGTAGATGTCCCCACAGGAAATCTGCAGTCTAATTTTAATACCCAGGGCAAAAATGTTCAAACTAGACATCAGTACGCTGAACAGTGTTCTGCCTGGTAGTAAAATCTGTGTTAGGTTTTCATGCATTTGTCCAATCTCATGGGGTAGCTGCAACCTGTCCTACTCAGCTTCATTGCATGAGACTAGGAGTCCTCATCTAAGATTGTAGGCAATCCACATGCTGCTTATAAAGTAAGGCTGTTCGTGAAGAAGCTTGTGATGATGGTAGAAAATTCTCTGCTTTCTAAAAGAAGACCTGGGAAAGTCTCATTCCTTCAAACATCTCAGGAAGAAACTAGACTGATGACTCACAGTAAAGAGGTTCCTGTCTCCCAAATAGTACAAAGACAACATGAGCAGACCTATCAACACTTCAATATCTTGTCAGCTAGAGCTGTCATGAACTAATCCCCACAATCTTCTGGCTGTGGATAGATAGGAAGGATCCAACACATATATAATTTGGAGCAGCAACTCTGATTGGGCATGGTAGGGGAAGAGAACTAAATATCCAGAAATCATGGTAAAAAAAAAATCACCTCTTTTAGAGGCTACCCTCAGGCCCACTGGCTCCTGGGTTCATTTTCATTCTGAACCTGCCCTCCCATACTTCTCCCCTGTTTATAGCTTGTAAATGACCCATGCTTATTGAAGCCCCATATACCAGACATGAACTGTGGTAGAATCTATCCTATCAGATAGTAGCATTTCTTCATTCTTGATTCACAAATGGAGAAAAAGAGGCTGAAGAGATATGTAACCACCCCTTATCTTCAAAACTAATGTGTAGAGTTTGATTCAAACCAATGTGCTCCGTTCCCATGGATTTAACCGTAGTGCTTCATGCCTGGGTTTTCTCTGTGCCTTGACCATGCTCTGCTCTGAGAACTTTCAGGTTGGGTTGTCAAATTATCATTATAGAGAGAATTTTGTCCTGAGGATTGTCACTAAGTGAATTTTCTGGACTAGTGGTCATGCAGACAGTGGTACCAATTGCAAAAAGTCAATTCTTGTGGACTTCTGCGGATATTGGGATAAAAATATAATTTAGATAAATAAACATCATTGACTCTGTCATTGAACTCAGTTATTCCTTGTCGTGTCTAATGGAAGCATGAAGTTGTCATCCATCTTTATTGTTTGTCTATGAATTAGATTTTCTCCTGAGATTTCAAAAGGTCTAGGTACATAATTATTGTATCATAATAGATCTCAAAGTGCTCATGTTAATGAACTTGTATATTGCTAACATCATAAATCTTAGGTCAAGATATAATGCCATATTTTCCTATTATATTTTTCCTATTTAATCATAAATTCATGCTATTTTTTCTGGTTCTACACTTTAAAATCAACCAGGACAAGAGCCCAAAGAAAATAGCAGGAGGAAATAGTTGAAGAACTTAGCTAAGTAAAGAAGGTTTTTGTAAAGTTGTTTCCCAGTTGTGAATATCTAGCCCAGGGTCCCTTCCTCTAGAGGTAGTCCAGGGTCCCTCCAAAACCTAGAAGTAGCTAAGGAACAAGCCCAATAAGCAGAACCTCAAGTCTTTTGGACTTAAATCATCTCTATTTATCATATTTTATTAGAAGCATTGCCTTTGTGATGGAGAAGTTTAAAGAACCTTACTACAGAACTATGTTCTGAGGAAGTACAGTTGAGAGTGACAGTTATGGGAGGGTAGCTGCAGTGTGGACCTCGGGAGCTTGCAAAAAGTTATATGCCAGAGTTGTGGAGTTGGAGATCAGGGAAACAGTAAAGTTTATGGTATTAACTACACTCTTTGATAGTTGCATGCAGGCTACATGTGTGATCCAAGCTCCTCAGGAGACCAGAGCAAGAAGATGATCTGAATTCAATGAGAGCTTGAACTCTTAAGTTTGACCAGCTAGGCAATTTAGCAACACTTACTATAAAACAAAAGCTAAAAAGCAAAGAAAACAGTAACAACAACAGCAAAAAGTCTACAACTATAAACACTCACAGTTAAGAACATACTTTACAGAAATATTGAAAGAAAAGTGTCCTAGAATCAAATTATGGGGATTTGAGTACACTGTCATTAACTTTTCTGAATTATATATCTGTGTCTTTATCTCCTATTTGATAAGTTACTAACAATAAATGTTATTACATTAACCTGAAGAGTGAAATGACTCCACTCAGTGTGGAGCTTGGCACAAAGCAAATCGCCTAACAGTACAATGGCAGAGATCCCCAAGCCTGGCTGATATCCACATCTACTGATAAAATTCCAACTGAGGAAAGAGACAGAAATCTACAAAAATATTTACCCAAGACTCCATTGAACTGAGTATCGTCACATGTGGTAATTCTTATCAATTTATTGTGGGTTAGAATTGTCCACAAAAGCTATTGCTTTCCTCCTAAAAGAGATCACATCTGCCCAGTACCAGCACTTTCTCATCTTTTTTTCCCTTCAGTGTGTGTATCATATCAGGACTAAACACCAAAGCAATAAGCAAAAGCAAATTTTGAAGAAGAATAAAAAGTAGAGAGGACTGGGGGATATAGCTCAACTGTGCGCTCCTGGATTAGAAGAAGAGAAGCCCTGTGGTTCTATGACAGGGAAAAAAAAAGCCAAAAATAGTGGTCAGATGAATCTTCTAAACTAACACTACTAGTGAACGCCTAACTCCAGAACTCTTTTATGTAAGAAAAGTATGTCTTGTTTTTTTATTATTTTAATACTAACTCTGCTAAGAGGTCTGTCAGTTAAAATGCCGCTAACAGAATTATTGTCATTATTATCATTTATACCAATCTAGACACTCTTTCTTTATACTTTACAAGTATCTGGTGGTAAGACATATAATTAATCCTAATTTTCTAATGGAGACTTAAAAGAAGTTGAGGTTTGATCATAAAAATAATATTTTAATAAACCAACAATATAGTGCATCATAAAATAATAATGTAGTGTCAGCTTGCTTCTCTTGAATAAATTTGTTTAATCCTTATTATAACAAACTCTAAGATGTACTGTTATTACCTTTTTATAGACAACAAAACTGAGCCACAGAAAGGTTAAACAATTTATTTAGAGTTTGAGAGTTGAGACCACAAAGCTCATACCTATATGGCCTTAGCAAATCCTACCTGGATTTCTGCATTCCTGACAGGATCTCTCTTCCTTCGGGGTCTCACTCATGATTCTATGGCATAAACATTTTCTTCTAACTTATTCTGGGCTAAATTTCATTTTGGCTTTTATACCACAACTTAAACACAGCTTCTTCTTGGCAACTTTTCTTGCTTGGACCCCACAGGCCATGAGATAGATTTGCTTTATCACAGGGCTAGCTCAATTTCTCACATCTTGTTTACCATCAAGCTAAATCACCTGATATTATTTTGATCATGGGAAGTCCTCTTTGTCCACTACCTATTCCATGTTTGTAACTTTTACTTGACATTTAGTCAAAAGATATCAGAGTTGAATGTCTTTTGTTTTAGTTTAGTTACTTCATGATACCTGGGGTAAAAGTAGCAAAGCAAGTTTTGGGGAGAGGGTAATGGTGAGCTTCATTCTGGGAAATCAATTTGGGTCAGTTATTCCCTTCTGGTAGAGTTCTGCTGGCTCTTTCAGTATCAGTTATAACACTAGAGGGCCACTTAGCCCAGAGGGCTTCCCAGTCCACGGCAAAGAGGTGAGGAGGAGGGGAAGGAGAAAAGCAGGGGGTAGGAAAGGAAAATCTCTGAAAGGGTAGCAGTGCCTCTGGAAGGCAAAGCCTAGATATGTGGTGGGAGTGGAAGAAATGTGGAATTACAAAAAGAATCCCTCCCACGGATGTCTAAAAATGATGCTCCTAGCAGCTTTGGGTATCACAGTTGTGCAGGCAGAAAAGCATTTGATTAGCTCCCTGGCATTATCTCTGGGGTGTGGGTGTCTTGGAAATCTGCATGCACAGTATTCATCCCAGATAATCGACTGGGCATTGTTTGCTACACACTACACTGCAAAGCC
This sequence comes from Ellobius talpinus, assembly GCA_001685095.1. NCBI lineage: Eukaryota > Metazoa > Chordata > Mammalia > Rodentia > Cricetidae > Ellobius > Ellobius talpinus. Next base: position 24,885 of record LOJH01005563.1, on the reverse strand, counting down.
AAAGTCAGACGCTTGAAATCAACTTCACTCTCAAGGTTAAGAACACAGTGCTATGGGTATTTTATGCTTCACATTTAAGAATAAGTTCATGTGATTTAAATTTTGTTTAAGAATAAAATTTCTGAATGTACCAGAGTACAGAGCACCCCCATCTTTCGTTCTCTGTACAGTACTTCTTAGAGATTCACAATTAGATTTTTCCAACTGCCTTCTCCTCCTATATGGAGGTAGATAGTTCATTAGTCTTGTTTCATTTAGTTTTTTCATAGGTTATAATCTGCTGTGAGGCCTGCAAGCCTGCATAGTAGGGTCTCCCCCCGCCCCCCAAAAAAACAAAAACAAAAAAACACTCTCTGAGTGATTTCCGTTGTCAAATAAAAGAGCATTCACTTCAGATCTGTGGAGACAGTCAGGCCACAGGATATCTGTTCTTACATGCTGCTTGCCGTCCCTGTCAGCTCTGTAACAGCTGATTTACCAATGCTTCAATATATCTGTCTAATTCATCACTAATGACAATTAGCACTTTTCAATCACAAGAATATTCTACAGATTTGTTTATTGGTTGCATTTCAATTAACTGGTAGTGACTGCAAGAATTGAGATACTTATTATCTGGTGTTTTACAGGAACAAGTAGCTCAGGTTTTACAAATTATGTACTTATCTATTGCAGCTGCTCTATTCTGCGTTAGTCCCAGTTCAGCCAAGATAATGCATAAACAAATGGCTATGACTCGTCCACTCTGTCAACTTTCTCTACAAAAATGAATTGCTGGATTTGACAATGCTTGCTGATTATTAAAATGAGCAATGTCTTCAAGAAGTGGGGATTAGACCCAATTTATAGATGTCAATACAATGCTTCCAAATCATGTCATGTTCACAGGTCTGTCCGACCAATGTGAGAATGAGCAGCAATAGGTATTTTCAGGACAGCAGTGCACTCTGTTTAAGAGTTTATACTTTGGAAACAGGCATTGGAGTCAGGATCTAATTTTGTATCTTCTGAACTGTATGAAACCAAGCAGAACATTGCCTCCCTAGGTCCTCATCCACATTATCTGCTAAAGGAAGACAATATCATTTATCTCAGCTGTGAAGAATCCTTCAATAGATACTGGAATAAGTGCTATCACCATCATCATCTGTATCAGCTTTTCTCCCTATAGGCTTGGCCTGACCTCATATACTAATGAATATTAATAAGACTGCATACATAAAACACCGTGTGATGCAGAGTGTATAACAGTGCTTATGAGCAGCTATGATTCACATTGTATTTCATAAATAAAGCAGTTCAAAATAATCACATGATTATCCAAAATTTTATGTGATATGTGGCAGAAATAGGGTAAAACCACATGCTTTGAGCTCTAGAACTTATTCTATACTCATTAAAAATAGAAAACTATGGTAGAAACTCCTCAAAAAGATGCAAAGGGAAACACATGTAGAATATATTTCATATATATTTCACTAGAAGGAGTAGTATATATTCTAAATTTCCATTAATTTCACTAATTTAATTTATATATATTTTGACATATTACTTCATAAAATGCTTCGACTTAAGAGATAATTTCTTTATAAATAGGTCATCAAATGGCTTGACCCTGAGGATACACTGTTAGAAGAGCCACAATAATGGCACACTTCTTTGATCCTAGCATTTTGGAGTTGGGACAGGAAGATGAGAAATTCAAAGTCATCATCACTTACATAAAGAGTTTTAACCCAGCCATGGCTACAAGAGACTTGGTTGCAATGCTTCATCATGACAGAAAAAGAACTGTTAGGAGCAGAGACATTATACATTTCTCCTGACTAACCTCTTCCCTTCAGAGCTGGATCACCTTGCTCCAAGAGCTGGTGCTTTATTCCATATCAGTCCCATTATCTTGGTACCTGCTGAGTGGAGAAACGACGAGTACATAAACCCAAGCAGAATACATGCTAGAAACTTATTGGGATTCCTCTATTTTTTCCAAAAAATGATTGTCAACATGAACAAACCTGCAGGGTTTTTTATTATTGAGGCACTTTAGAAAAGACTTAAATAGCAAAACAAATGAAAGAAAAAAATTTACTTCTTCGCATTGTAGGCCAATTCACTATTTAGTGGCATAACTAATTTATTATTTGAAAAATAGCTACAAAGTTTAATTTTTTGTTTTGATCAAAGGAGGAATAGATTATAAATAAGATAAGAAGGTTAGGTAAGAAACACTAACATTTTTGTTTATTTGGTTTGTGTTCATTTGTGTAGCTTTGGTGTTTTGAGGTAAAGGGCTTTTCTATGTTATCCAGGATGGTCTCAAACTTCAGGACACTGCTGTGGGATAATGCTCTTGTACACCATAAAGATTTGTCACTCATATTGGTTTAATAAAACACTGATTGGCCAGTATCCAGATAGGAAATATAGGCAAGGTTACTAGATTAGGAGAATTCTGGAAACAGGAAAGGTAGAGGTGCAGTCACCAGTCAGACACAGAGGAAGCAAGATGAGAATGCCTCACTGAGTAAGGTATCAAGCCACATGACTGAACACAGATAAGAATTATGGGTTAGCTTAAGTTATAAGTGCTAGTTAAGAATAATCCTGAGCTAATAGGCCAAAAAGTTTATAATTAATGTAAGGCTTTGTGTGTTTCTTTGGGACTGAATGGCTATGTGACCAGTAGGACAGAAACTTCTGTCTACAGTACTCAGTGATCCTCCTGCCTCAGCTTCCTAAGAGTCTAGAGTAAAGAGAGCCCCAACACTAATCCTGCTTTGGGAAATGGTTTAATAGTGGTTGGGTAGCACAGGTGGTGGAGAGCAGCCATTTTCTATGGCTGATTCTTTTTTTAATAGAATATGGCCATATATAAAGTAACATAATAAAACCTACATAAAGTGTGTCACAAATTCTTAATGTCATACTAAGTAACTACGAAAATAGGCATCTTAATAACCCAGTCTAGATTCTAGAAGAATCAACTTAAAGTGACCTAGTCATTTTAGCACAGGTTGGATATGTTTTATAATCAAACTATATGAATGAGGCTTTAGAACTCAGAGGAAGTTAAGGTCATCATATACAGAATGTGGATAATCATGGACTTAGAGTCTTAGAGAATCATGGACAGTGAACACAAGTTGTGAAAACAAGACGAGAAATATACTTTAGTAGAAATCACAGCCTGAGCAAAGAAGGGTTCACTGGAAAAGGGGGCAGGATTCTCTAGGGAGCCGCTAGGAAGCCTTTGAGACAGTTGCTTGGTAACCATCTCTCCCAGTTGACTACTGTGTCTGAGTCACTCGGTCTTTTTGGCGGCCTAATCCATTTCCCACCCCCATAAGGTTGAGTATTTTGAGTGGAATTTAATTCTAAAACAGCAGATATCTGTGGTGGCCATAACATTATCCTCCCGGTCATCCCTCCTTACGTCTTGGGTCCTGGGGTAAATAAACTCTTGCTTTCTGTGCACACACTGAATCCCTGACCCTCACACACTAAGTGGAAGGCTTTAGAATGAATTTCACCTTTGAAAAAAATTTTTTTTGTTATCAATCCATTCTAGAAATAAAGAGTGATACTAAGGAAGGAGGAAAAGACTCTGAAAAGGTTGGGAAGTGCCTTTCTCATAGGGCAGTGGGGTGGGGATAAAGAAATGGAGATATGAAGAGTAGGAGTGGTGAGAAGAGAAAGTAAACAAGAGGAGGGGAGGGAGAAGAAAGAAGGAAAGAATAAAACTAAAAAGGAAGAGATGGGAGGGAAAAGAAAAAAGAAGAAAAAGGAAAAGAAAGGAGAAGAGAAGAGGGGGAGACCTTTTAAAATGGCATTTTCAGCATTGACAGCAGTGGGGAGCATTCATTATATCCCATGTGTTTTCTTGATGATGTGTCTTCTTCCTGCATGGACAAACTGCTGGCATATCAAAAGTTGCTCTGGAGATCAGCAGATATGAGAGCATACAGTAGGTGTTGTGCTTCACTGCAGCCACTGTGTCTGTGTTATCTGGGGTAAAACCAGTTTCCCACATGCTTTCAGAGAAGGGTGGAGACTCTGCTAGTGAGTCACAGGGTGATAACCAGACCGGGGTAAAGCAAAATGGTCAGCAGAATATCTGGTGTGCTTCGTTGAATCCTGTAAACCTAGGGAATTGTGGGAGGGATTTGCTCCCGTCTGCCACCATAGCTTTCTATTCCACATCACTTGTATCTCTCTCCACCCCCACAAGCACATGCACAGCAGAGGCTATTTCCAGTTTGCTGGCAAAGACAGAAATCACACCCAGGCACAAAAGAGGTAGGAGAAGAAACTGTTGAGAGAGTGGACCACAGGTCAGGAAAGAGATTTTAGGCCACATTTTATTCTTCCCGTTTCATGCTTCAGTGATGGGTCCTAAAATAGAGAAAAGAAAGGAAGTAAGGAAAAGAGGAACATGAGGGTAGTAGTGGGGCTGTTGGGAAAAGAAGAGAAATTGGAAGATGAGAGGAGAGAGAGGGAAGTAGAGAATAGATGTGATCACAGAGCTTTGTAGACAAGTATGATATTATACTTTTTTAAAAAAATAAATGTTATACAAAAACTGTAAATTCCTAAGATATTTCTCTCCATTAAAATACATGTAGAAGGAATTTGTCAACTTTATTTCACTAAAACACATTTTGAGAAAACAAATATCTTCAGAATTTTTGCCATTAGCTGAATTATAATGGTTTCCAAAAGAGAGGCAGAGTACCCTCATCAAGGAGAATTCCTTCTCTGAAATGCAGTTGAATACTTGGGTGTTTCCTGGAGACTAGCATCAGCCAACTAAGGCCTGGAGATTTAGTCATGTGCTATTTTCTTGATTCATATGTTGGGGAGGAAATGAGTCATGCTGATTAAGGGCTGAAGCCACCTACTCATGCAAATTATGTGTGTAGCCAGGGGAGAGATGGAGCTGCCTGCTATAGGATGGCCAATCTTTTTTCAAAGGCAATGTGGGCCTTGCGCGCTGTGACTCTCAGTGTCTTTGTCTAATTAGATCCATAGTCAACTTTGTAGAGAAATGGCGTGTGTGTGTGTGAGAGTGTGTGTGTGTGAGAGAGAGTGTGTGTGTAAGTGTGTGTGTGAGTGTGTGTGTGTGAGTGAGAGTGTGTGTGAGAGCGTGTGTGTGAGTGTGTGTGAGTGTGTGTGAGTGTGTGTGAGAGTGTGTATGAGAGAGAGTGTGTGTAAGTGTGTGTGTGAGTGTGTGTGTGTGTGAGTTCACCTCAGCTGGAATTTAGGTTCATTGCAAATATCAGACATGATTATATCATCGCTATTGAATTGCTTAAGAGACTGCATCTTAGACACTCATTATAGCCATAAAACCAGTGGATATCATTTGCTTTGTGCTCAGAAGTATACCCTTTCAATATCTCATCAGTAGATACTTATAGTCTCTTTAAGAATAATCTCAAGAAGGTTAAATGGATAAACTTTGTCTCAGATGTATTTATCTCTAAAATATGTAGCCTTCTCAATTTGGTTTTGGTATTGCAATGTGAAGCCCACCATCATTTAAAAATATTCCTGTGGAATGCAGGCAAGGGAGTGGGATAATTTATTCATGTTTCACAAACGTGTCATGTTAAGTGTTTCAATCTCTGCACTACTCAATTTAGTACATGGTTTTATATTTTTACAAATTGTTCTGGTTTTATGAAGACCAATTCTTGAGGGAAAGTTGGTATGTTTTTAAGTTATCTTTCCTTGTATCCTCCCCTGTCCAAACATTAAAAAGATGAGAAATCTAATGATAGTAAATATCAGGAATGAGAGGTGTGAGTCCAAAAGAATCTTAATTTCCATGAGAATTAGGTTTTTTTAGTTACATACATAGTTATTATTTCTTAGTCTCTTTCTAGCATCAAGGTGGCTTTCTAACATAACCTGTCGCTCGCTTGCTATATGGAATTTGGAGGGGTCAATTACATCATGACTCTAAATGAATTTTTAGTCCTTTTGTCAGTGATTCTGGCCCTTGGCTTCAGTAACTGATTTAAGAATATTACATGATAAAGAAACAATAAAGACGTAATTCCTGAGCTTTAAGAGACATTCAATGTCCCAGAAGGAAGGCTCTTCATACAAAATTTATGAAGGAAAGACCTAGAGAAATCACTTTGTCATCAACAGAAAAGGTAATCAGGGGCTAGGGAGATGTCTCAGTGAGTATAACCCTTGTCATGCTTGTGCAGGGACCTGTGTTCGAATCTCCAGAACCCATGATAGTGAGATGAGAGAGCACATCAAACATCCATAGCTTCTACAGTGGTACAAGAGGCAGAGATTGGAGAATGCTTAGGAGCTTACACGCTAATTATCTTGGCCCATGCATTACCAAACAACAGGCGCGCTACCTCAAATAAGATGGAAGGTAAAGAAAAGGCAGAATTCAAGTTTTATGCTGACTTCCACACACTTGCTACGGCATATGTGCAAATGCACACCATATATTCATAGACACAGATCTCTCTCTCTCTCTCACACACACACACACACATACACACACACACAGTGGTGGAGGTGCTATTATTTTCTCCATCCAGGAATGTTGCCAATGAGATGAGAAGGATGCTCCTAGGGCTCTGAGAGGAAATATTCTCAGCTCCTGGACTGTGTGCTGTATACAACAAATCAACAGTGGGAGAAAGCCAGGCTTGACTCCTACTTCAGAATCCCTCTTTCACATTTTCTTTGTAGACCTTTATGGAAATCTCACATTTATTAAGTGCTGTGTGTTTATGTTCTCATCGCCTTAAGATGCTGACATTACTTATTTCAACATCCTTTTGAGATTGACTTCCCTTTTCAAAGACATGTAAACATTTAAAAATTTTAATTTTCACCAATACAAGTTTGTGTGAGGAACCTGAGTGTTTTGATTCTTAATCCAAAGCAGAGTCCTGGCAATCACACACATATGTCAATTTCCTTCTTATGAGAAATGATCTTCAAACTAATGGTTTCTAAAAGTTTTCCAATCTAAAATGTTCTTGACTGAGAAAGGTTTCCAATTTGACTATTTTAAAATTAAAGTCATTCAATGTAACTGTTTTAGAATCTTTTCACTAGACTGTGAATTTTTCCTTTCTCTTCCATGATATTGAGTATTTTAGAATCATTTCATTTCCATTGAGTGGTAATGGTTATTGTTGGGGTAGGAAGTGAACAGAAAGAAATATCAGTATTATGAGTTGATGTGACAGCAGACAGACATGAGAACCTCACTCATTACAACATCATATGACTTTGAACCTCCGAAGTTTTGCTGCCTATGAAACAAATAAATAAATAAATAAATATATATATATATAATTTAAAGTACCTATCATGACTTTATTGGTGTGTATAGTGTTTGTGTGTGCTTGTGTTCTGTTAGTTGGTATAATCTTATGTGTATATGAATGGGTGTGAAAGGCAAAGATTGATGTCAGTTGTCTTTCCTTGGCTCCTTTATTTTTTGAGATAAGGTTTCTCAGTGAACCTGAAACTCATTAATTCAATTAGATTGTCAAGCCAATGATATTCGCTGTGATCTTATTGTCTTCATCCTCTTCCTCTCTGGCACTGGGGTACAGGAGAATGTCATTACATTCAGCTTTTTACATAGGTGTTGGCTGTTAACTTATATGAACTCAGTCATCATAAGCATTTGCTGATTGAATCACCTCCTGAGTACTTATCACACTAATTTTCCTTCTATGGATAAGTTTGGTAAGAATTCAAGCATCAGGTAGTCATTGAATAAACACTAATCATCTGGTATGATTCAGTCAAAGGATCTTTGCCTACATTCCCTATCTGAAAGGAAAACCTTCTACTACCCTTTAATACTTTCAGATGCTGGTTATCTTCAGTTCCTTCTATAATCACCCATCTTCATTGTATAGCAGAACAATTTATTCAGCCATTTAAAACAATTTATTCAGCTAGGGATCAGGGGAGAAAGCACTCCATGAACCAGACTCTTTAAAGTATCCTCAGAGGATTCTGTTTCACTTTCTGTGCTGAGATGACCAGAACTTGGGCCATGTGTTCTGAAATGGAGATCATAGATCATTGTGAGATAAGGGACAGCTACACTCTTACTATATTAAAATTTCTGAAATCTTTATTAAAATTCCATAGGGATTTTTTCAATGTTGTCTCTAAACTATCTACATTAATAATAGCTGGAATTCTTATTGTAGGTTCAAGTTTCTAAGCCTGGTCTTATATCAAAATCCTGATGTGAGCAACCTCAGAAAGTCATATCAAAGAGTATATCAAGATGAAACTCATATATATAGCAGTTAGAAAATTGAAGACCAACAAGAGATTTAGGCACAGACCAGCATTACTTGAGAGTTAGTTTTGCTTAATTATCTCTGAGCCAAATGACTTTTGATACAGGGGGAGGTGAATGGGTGCTACTTGTATATATAAAGTACACTAAGGCCACAAAGAGAACGAAGCTCACCACTTCTCTATTCATAATAAAAATATATCATGCTTCTTCCTTAGAATAAAAATCTGACTTAATTTGTATAAGCCTTGTAAGAATAGAGAAACAATAATAGTATTTTTAGACATTATGGATTTGTTACCATGTTAATGAAAACCTGTAAATTTGAGCTGAATGTAATACAGAAGTGTGCAATTCTTGTTTTTATAAGTAAGAAGTAAACTGCTTGGAAAGCATGCAATTCAATGCCCTAGTTTTTGACAGCCAGTCTGGGAAAATGTCATACAGTGATGGCAGGGAAATTGCCAATCTCCTACAAAAGAAAACTGTGGAGGCTTAGAGTGCACTGGGATGTGAAGACATGAAAGCACTTGGATCTTCTGTGGAAATGCAATGCTCTGCTGACCAACCCCCCCTTCTTGTCCACATCAATCAAACACATTTTGTCAAAGCTGCTCTAATTTACTCTCTAGCTAATCACGACTTCTGCTGAAATGTGATCATGGAGATAGGGCTGGAAAATAAAGTAACAATTGTAGTTTTACTGGTTTTCCTTTCATTTCTGTTTTAAATACATCTGACTCAAACATATTATTTCAGCAAATTTATCAACCTTTACAATGTCTTAGAGTTACTATTATTGAGATGAAACACCATGACCAAAAGCAAGTTAAGAAGAAAGGGTTTATTTGGCTCATGTTTCTACCAGGGCAGGTACCTGGAAGCAGGAGCTGAGGCAGAGGCTACGGAGAAATGCTCCTTGTTGGCTTGCTTGTCATTACTTGCTCAGCCTGCTTTCTTATGGAACTTAGGACCACCAGCTCAAGGATGGTGCTACCTACAATGATCTGAGCCTTCCCCCATCAATCACTAATTAAGGAAAAGCCTTTTTCTGTGATCATGGCTGCCACAGGAGACCATGTTGATGTTTGTGGTCACTAATGACAATGAAGCCCATGTTGATATCTTTGGTTTGTGGCCATGGTGAGGTCCATGGTTCATGATGTCTCCAGAGACCATGTGGATGTCTGTGATCCGTGTAGCCTCAGGGAAACCATGTGGAAGTTCATGATCCTTGCTGCCAATGGCTGTTATGGGCAAGAAAGCATCTGTTGCAGTGGTATTGATGACTCCAGACTTGTAATTGTGAATGAAAGATGTTCTGCAACAACCTCGCTCACCCCCCCCAAGAATAAAGAATCAGTCTAGGCAAGAAGCCTTTGAGGAAAGTACATAAAAATTGTAATAAATATGCTGAAGTATAGCTCTTCACAGCTGTTGGCTTCTGGTGGGGGCATGGGGAAGGACTCAGTTATCTTTAAGGGGCTGGCTACTGGAGTTTGATCATGCTCCAATGGGCATATGAGTAATGCAAACTGTTTTTGGTGGGTTTGGAGGATGGGGGAAGGGGAGCACAGGGTGAGAGCTTGGGCCTGGGAGGAATGGGAAGCAAGTGTGATCAAAATTCTTTGTATGAAATTCCTAAATAATAAAAAATACTAGATTAAAGAAAGGAAAAGAAAAGAAAATAAAGGAAAAGAAAAGAGAAGAAAAGAAAAGAAAGGAAAAGAAAAAGGCCTCCATTGAATCTTATGGAGGCTTTGTCTCGGCTGAGGTTCCCTCCTTTCAGAAGACTCTAGGCTGTATCAAGTTGACCTAAAACCAGCTAAGACATACAGTAAATCCATTTGTCTCTGGAACACAGGATACTCTACAAATGTGGCTAGATATATGTGTTCAACTATGGGTTGTTAACTTTCTGTTTATTAGTTCAGTTCTTGGCAATAATTTGTCAGGACAGCCTTTTCTCCAGTGTGAAGAAGCCAAAACGAAGACCAACTATTTTTAAGTTCACCAATTGCTTTAATGCAACTATTCTTCCTAGAACTCTAACTCACAAATTTTAGATGGTTGGTTTCATTGAAATATAAAATGTAATGTCCTTTTTAGGTAATGTATCTGGCTCTATCAGATCTGAATTGTGAACTACAATTTTGACCAAAGCAGCAAAATCAGGGAACATCCAAGGAAAACTGGTTACATGGAGATTTGAGGTTCAATTAGAATTTTTTTAATTTTCTTCTTTTAATTTTCATTACCTAAAGTGTGATGATGGAGTCTATAATTTTTTTCTCCTGATGTTTACTCTGACCTCTACTTCATCACATTCTTTGCCTCTTTTCTACTTATATTTCATGGCTATGAGTCACATCTCCTTGGAAAAAATTCAAATCTCTTTTAGCGGAGAGCAATTTTGTTTCTCAAAAAGGAAATGCTACTGAAATACATGAAAAAGCTGTTTGCTTTGTGGAAACAAAGATTCAAGTTGTTTTGAGAAACTTAACACTATGGTGGGTTTTCTATAGGAAAATCAAAGTAGGAGATAGTGTATAGACTCATGAAACTTTGCTGAACAGAGTACATCCCATGCTTCTTCAATGCAAATGAGGTCTTCCTTCGGTTGTTTTCTAATTTTCCAGCTCACATCCTGTCACTCACTGTATGACACTGGCTATTCTAACAACATATGCAGTATGTCTCTGTGTACCATGCCATAATTGAATGAGGGAGATGTGCTTTTCTACGGTCAAAAGTTGTGATTGTCTTGTAAAATGTAGAACCAGCATAGATGATACATCATAGATGATACAGGACTTGATCCAAAGAGAAAAAGGACCCTTCAGATCTGTCAAAATTGTTGTTGTCACAAATGCCACCAAACAACATGGGAGACACATGGTTTTTCTGACTTTTCTTCATTCCTAACCTTCGTTCTTCTATCAGTAACTTCTAGTGCCCAAAGTAGTTATATGTTACTTGGTCTTTGAGCCTGAGTTAGAGTGTTCTCAGAGATCCAAATTAGAGCCACAAGTGGTGGAGAATAATTAAACCAACATGTGAATGAAATTTGTAAACTGTTTTAGATTTATCTTATCATCAGAGAGTCCAAAATATGGACTGAAGTTCAAGTAATTTGCTTGGAAGGTGAATCTAGAAACTGAAATGAAAAAATATCATTCAAAACACAAGGAAGTGACATATCCAGCATTTAGAAGTGGAGCACACTGTGGGCAAACACAGACTCAATTGTTCCAGGGCTTTCAAAGACAGTATGTGAAAAAACCCTCACCTTAGAGGTGTGGCTGAGCTGGAATAAACATGTGCTAGCTTCCAACCATTGTTGGATTAGAACAGTTCTCAGGAGAAGACACCAACGTGGCACTTTCTGCTTTCTCTGGGCATGAATTGAATGTATCCCAGTGATCAGAAAGTCTACTCTCTGAGAGTCACTGCCATCATGCAGGAACCAGTCAGACCTGAGTGACAAGAGCAGGCAGACAACAGCGCCCGGCCAGGAGCTTCACCAGAGAGCCCTCAATGTGTTTATCATGACAAATTTATAACCCACCCATATTCCTTAAGAAGAAGATATTTTGATTCTAAATACAATCTATCTGCCACAAAGTTCTTAAAACAAACAGAATGTTAAACCAGTGCCTCGTAACACCATCAAGCCCAGTTCCTCTGTTTCCATAATGAATCCCTTGAAATATTCAATTCACCATCTTGAAATAAATATAGAATAGCCTAATTCTTTGTATCGAATGTGTCCCTCTAAAATTTGTATGTTTCAACAGTATCACAAAATGTGACAATATATAAAAACAGGGTCTTCAGGAAACGTTGCCAAATGATATCATAGTGTGGAAACCTAGTTAGACAGGACTGTGGCCTTGAAAGGTGAAGTTTCCTTATATCCATCATATGATAACAAACAAAAGACATCCTTTCACAAGCCAGGAATGAGTAGTCTCACCAGAACACAGCACTATTGGCCTTTCCAGCCCGTTTCCAGCTTCCAGTGTTCTGGTAAGATTATTTTATGTCACTCAGTCTATGGAATTGTATTATGGTGATTCAGACTGATTAAGTCCTTGTTTACATATGTTTTATACTTGAAAAAAATCAATATTATGAGAATTATGATCTAATTCTAATAAAAAAGTAAAAGCATATAACTTATAATGAAATAATATGAGTTTCATTATTAAAGATCAGACATAAGTACAATAGAAGGAATAGTACTGAGCTATATATTTGTGATAACAGCAGATATTGGGATCCAGGGGTCAATTCCTGACAGCATCCAGGTTCTGAAGTACTTGAGTTTAAATGAGGCATTGTGCAGACACACAGGGCTGGTATCATGAACAGGGACAGTCTGTGAAAAGATAGTAAAATCTTCCAAGCAGGGAGAAGAGGACTGGAGCAGGGAAAATGGAGTTTAGTACCTCAAATAGCTCTATTCTAGAAGTCTTGGGGGTTTTATGTCATTAACACAAAGATTTTCAGTCATTTGTACAGAGTGGGCTTTCTGTAAAATTCTCATCTTGTACATGTAGTTCTACAAACAGCTTAATGTATCATATGTCTCATTAGCATCTCAAATCTCTTCCCAGAGGTGTGGGTTGAGTATAATGTATTATGGGCCACCTTCAAACATCCAAGACTCTTTCTCTTTTGTACTAGTTACTTCAGCCAGTTGTATTTGGTCCTGAGAAAGGGAGGCAGACAGTTTTCTTCTTCATCACAGGTTTCTTTCATATGTGTAGAAGCTTGTGTGAAGCCCTCTAAAATTGTCTCTCTTTCTCAACTCTTGCCTCACTGGTACCCACTATAAAAATACAGTTTTAAGAGAAAAGAAAACATTGACCTGAATATTGTTACAATGTTAGTCTTGATAATGGAAACACAGGCTAATATATAGTCATGGTACATGAGCTGCATATGAACACAACAGTAAAATACAGAATGACACAGTTCCATGTTGTTATATTTGATATTCTCTTCCAAATGAAAATCTTGATGTATTTACAAAGAGAGTAATTTGTTTTTACTGAGTAAGTTAATGATATTTCTGAAGAGTTGTGTGCAATAAATGAATATCTATATATAAATATATACTACATATAAATATAGATATTCTCAAACATATACATTATGCTCTTGTATTTTACATATAAAATAGGATTGTTAGTCATATATTGTTATTAGGCTGCAAGGCTATTGAGACCGGATGCTACCTCATAATTAGCACTGGTGAAAACAAGAATGGAAAATGAAGAATGTTACTAGGTCCTGGTGGTCCTGCTACCTGTTTACTCTCCTAAAACACATGAGGAGACAGTCCATGCTTGGGACAAAGGAGAAAAGACTATCCATCTCCAAGAAAATATACTTTCCATTTTCAGAATGAAATGATGTCATGCTCTATGAAGTGATGGGTGGATGATTCCAGCACTTGACAATTTTTGTCCTAGGACATGGGAGGATATAGATTTGCCTTACATTTTCCTTCAGAAACAACATCAGAGCCTGCATCCAGTATCCCTTTAGACGACCTTCCACTTTTGTGGCTGGTAGACGTAGCAAGGCTTTGTTGAGGCCTAGCAAGGCAAGTCTGCCTCCTCCCAGGAAAGATAACTATCTTAATAAGTCCAGAACCTCCTCATTACTCTTCTTCAAATCCCTTTAATGTTCCAACTCTGGATAGCCTTTGACTCTGTTAATATTTGTTATATTCATATATATGAAACCTGTTGGGTCTGTTGTTTGTTAGTATGTGGTTTCAGGGGCTGACCACTCTGCATTGCAGAACCAATAAGGGGACTCACCTCTGGGAGTCTTCCTAATTGTCCTTCTCACAGCAGTCAATAGTCATCTGTATTTCCTTGTGTTAAGATGCCTCAAAATGTTCCCCTCCACATTAACATGTCCATTCCATGCTTATGCAAATTTTCTAAGACAGAATGTTTCACAGTAGACTTCCTGGTATCTGGGATTTTACAATCTTTCTGTTTCCCATTTCTCATTGTTCACTGAGCCCTACATACAGGAACTTTGATATGGATGTATCCATTGTGATTTCCAGTCATGGTTTCCTGTGATAGTCCCCATTTGCTGTAAAGAGAAGCATCTTTGATGAGGGTGGTAGCCACACGTATCTGTGGGTAGAAGGATATGATTTAGAATGTAGTAAGAATAAATAGCTGTTTTAGCAAAGTGGTGGGAGTAGATTCTTTTCTAAGGTCAATGACATCACTATCCCAATTTTAAAATTAAAGATATTAAAATTCAGGAGGATTTCAGCAATCTTCCTAAGGACTCAGGATGTTTGAATGATTGTTCAATTGTTGTCTGGTTTTAAAGTTAAGGCAAGTTGTTATGCTACTAAAATGTTTTTAAGGAAAGGTACTCTTTCTGTTCCTACTTTTGTCTTAAGGACAATTTTTAGATTATATTAACTTATTGGATCAGCTGATAAGATCTCAATTTGACTTTCTCTCTTGTCTTAGCCAGTATTCTATTATTGTGAAGAGACACAATAACCTTGGAAACTCTTATAAAAGAAAGCATTTCATTGGTGATTACTTACAGTTTCAGAGATTTAATCCATTATCATTTTGGCAGGGAGTATGGTGTCATTTAGGCAGATAAAGTGCTGGAGAAGGAACTGATGGTTCTGCATCCAGGTCTGCAGGCATCAGGAAGAGACACTGGGCCTGGCTTGGGCTTTTGAAATCACAAAGCCCACTCCCAGTGATGTGTGTCCTTCAACAATGCCACACCTCCTTAATGCTTCTCAAGTAATGTCACTCCCTGATTACTTAGCATTCAATATATAAGCCTATGAAGGTCGTTCTTATTCAGAACACAACACTCCCCCCTCTTTCTCTCTCTCTCTGTGTATGTATGTGTGTCTCACTTATTCTCTCTCTTACTCTCTCTCTGTATCTCACCTCTCTCTCTCTCTGTGTGTGTGTGTATGTGTGTCATCTCTCTCTCGTATACAAAGCTTTGTGATTCAGAGGGCACTGGAGAATGGGTTGTACTTCTTCATTACTTTGTATCCTATTCCTTTGAGAGTAGGTCTTCCTATATCCTGAGCCATACTGGTGGCTAGCAAGCCCCAGTGATCTTTCTGTCTTAGTCCATCACAGCCCAATACTTTTTGGGTTACAGAAGTGCTCAGCTATGTTCAACTTTCAATCGGAGTATTTGAACACAGATCTTAGTGGTTGTGTAGCAAGTGCTTTTACTCTCTGAAGCATCTCTCCAGGCACCTGAATTTTCTTGAACCAGGAATTGCATTTTCTTAAAAGAAATGCTTCTTGGGTTTAGCAATAAAGAGCTCTGTCTGCTCATCAAGAGGACCCTAGGCTTCATTTCCAGCACCAGCATAGCAGCTCATGGTTATCCATATTATGAATACCAGTTCCAAAATATTCATCACTCTCTTCTTGCCTCCAGGCATGCATGTGGTGCCCAGACATACATGCTGCAAAAACAACCCTAATACCTAAAATAATAAACTTTAAAAATTAAACAATATTCCCAAAACATGTAGTTTTGTGAGGCATGGCCAATCACTGTGAGTTGTGACTCAGAGAACATACATACACAGTGAACATGCAACATATACAGAGCAAACATACACACTGAACACACAATACAGAAAAACAAACAACAAATACATAGCACAACATACATATATATTGCATACATACTACTAATATGTATGCATACATAAGTATACCACACACATAGCAGACACACATTTACAGGTGGACATAATCCTTTAAATGATATTTTATCACTCACATATTTCCCCCTTTGGAAAATTAAAGTACTTATGTCTGCACTTTTATGGTATTTAAATTAGTCTACATAAAAATTCCGAAGTCACTCATCTTCCTGGCTTTGCCCAGTCTCCTTGGCAACCTCCCTAGCAACAGACTTCTTTAAAAAGGAATCTCAAGAAAGTTGCACAGGACCATATTCTTTGCAGTTATGTTAAGAACATTGGAAAATATAAAACGAAGTCTCCCATCACAATGTATACTGGCTTCCCTCAGTCTCCTTCATGCAGTGCCTTTGCTTTCCTGGGATCATTCAACCTCCACACGTCCCTCACAGCTGTCTCAATAAACAGAATACTATGCATCATTTTAGAGTAAAACCCTCATCCCAATATCATTTATTTCCCTTCTTATGCAGCCCATATTTTGGCCAGGACTTCAATACCACCCAAAGTCCCTGATGGTCTCTCTAGGTTCACTCTTTCCTTTTTTAGTCCAGTTGCCAGGCCTTGCTGTTACTCTGGCCTGTCAAGGTCATACCCTTTGCAAAGCCTTGACATTTGCCTTGATCTTTCTTCTCTGCCTTCAGATACTTAGGATGCCCCTCCTGCATTCTGTGAGGTCCTCAGGCTCCATGATCACTATAACTGATCTGCAATATTTGCAGTGGAGTTTGATTTTATCTAATGTTTCAGTTTTTTGCTTATACATTTATTATTTAGTACATTTGCATGAAGGGGAAAACATTTTCTTCACTATTACTTTTTTTCACATCATTTAGTGTAGAGGTGAACTGAATAAATTAAATGGCTTAATTGCCAGCATTTCTCTGGTGCCTACCATACATCAAGCTTTCTTGAACAATTTGTTTGCTTTGGGGAATACTAACAAAATGACTGACATTTATAGAGAATGAAGCCCAGTACCTCAGTCATCCTGGAAGCAATCACTCATGCATTAGGGACATCCCAGATTTAATTTGAGAGCCAAATTGGGATTCTGGAAGACAGTTGAGTTAACTGTAATTAGACTGCGGAAGTGGAAAGGGCAGTTTGTGCTTTTCTGCTGCTTGCTGTCTTCACAGTCATGCATAAAACATGTTTACTTGGACTTTGGCAAAATTCAGCACACTGGAGTCAAAGGAAAAGACATCTCTAAGACGGGGAGTATCTGAAATTAAAGAATTGATCGCAGGAACTAGAGAGGCCTTTACAAGCAGAAGCAGAGTTTCTAATAGTTGAGATTTCTGTTCTCTTCCTTCTTTCTCAGAAACAGTGCTTGACACAGAACATTAGTTGACTGCATTATTAGTGATGCAGATTATTCTAGAGAAAATAAATGTGTTTAAGTTAATCAGAAGAGTGTCTCTAAAATTCATTTCCCTCTTTGCTCTTTAATTATCCCTTAAGCAACAGCACTCCTGCATGTATCTAAAAATAGACTGATGCTAGGTCAGGAGAAACATAGTAATTTGCTTGCTCTGTATTTCAACAGTGGCTCAGATTTGCACATCAGTGCCACAAAATAGATTTGTGCATTTTTTCTATTTTAAAATCACATGTCTATTATAGAAAATACATGCCCAGAGGTTTTACTAAAACCTCAATCTGTAAGTAATGGATTATATTGCTTAGTTTAGAATGTTATAGTTCACAAAACACTTTAATATAGCAATAATCACAACCATCATCCATTTTTTCATCTTGGAGTATAAATAGGTATTTATTAACATTTGAAAACTATGGTGACTCCTTCCTAAATTGGCATATAAACTGGTACTGCTTCTGGGAATCTTGAGAATGTAAGTGATTTTTGTGTCAGTTCTGTGTGTTGACTTAGCACTGTTATCATGACTTAGCTATCATTTTCTTCCACATGTGCTCTGGCTTGTCATTGTGATGTTTCCTCCTTTTCAAACCACTATGAAAGTGTTCATAGCACCCACATTTGCTTTTACTTGATAGTTGTTAAACAAGATAAACTTAAATTGTCTGAGATCTGCAGTGTTCCTCGTGAATACAGAGAAAAAGCTTCATTTCCATCAGTTTTGTTATGCACTCTCTTCTCTTCTTTTACCTACTAGGACATCCGTCCGTGTATGTATAATCTTTTAGCTGGAAACTTATCACATCCCCCCAAATTCGCAAAATATCTCTACCAACAGTCCTAATTTAATCTTAAGTGAAGTTGTGCCATATCATGACTTTAAGTTTCCATGACAATATGAGGTAATCGGGATAAAGCATTGTTGGTTGGATTTTATAACAGAATATAAATGCAAGAAGTTTCAAATTTAACAAAATGATCATTAGGGCTCATAAGGTCGATTAGGTAATGATATGACTGTCTACTATTTTTGTAGTGCTAGGAATGAAATCCAAGTACTCATATACTCTAGGCAAGAACTGTATATAGAGTCCCAGCCCCAGTCCCCTTTCTGTTAATCCCGTCCTGGCCAATTTCAGTCACTGAATCTTCTAAATGGAGTGGAGTCTGAAACAATACTCTTAGTGTGACTGAATAGAATGCTGTGGTGTATAACAACCGATCAAAGGAGGATAGCATAATGATTGAAAGACATCTTGAAATTTATTATTTTCTTTCCCTTTGGGAAAATATGAATAAAAAAATAATAAAGGTTCAAGACTAATGATGACTTGACTAAAAATTATGGCTGGAGACCTGGATGAACTGTCTGGTAGTCTATTCCTCTTTGTAGAGTTACTTGGCATTTCCCTATTAATTATTCTTTATCCATCTTCCTAAATATTTTCCAGTGCACTAGATTCCTTAGAGAAACTGAGTCTCATCACCAGGTGTGAGAAGACTGGTGACATCAAATAGAAAATTATCATTAAAACAATGGAAGGTTCTACTTAGAACTGTAATGGTGCAATGGATGACCAGGCTATCCTAATAAGGAAGGAAGTTGGGGCTCTACGTCGATAAAGGAGTCAGTGAAGGAAAAAAATCACAGAAAGATCAAAGTAGAGAGAATTCTTGCAAAATCAATTATTGATATCAAGAGTAGAAGATGAAGTAAAATATTAGACATTGAATATGATCTGATATGAAGGGAAGTAGAATCTCTGTAAAGTGTATAAGTCAGTCTCACATAACTATAATGAAATACTGGAAGTAACTAACTTACAAGGTTAGCTTGTGGCCCTGGAGATTTGACCCCAAGTTCAAATAGCACAGTTGTTGCTGGCCTCAGTTGAGCACTCCTGGTGGTTACAGCAGGGCTTCTTTGCTGGAACAAATTGCTCACTGGAAACAGAAAGTCTGAGATTATCCCACAATTGAGGTAGGACCCACAGTCCCTGAAGCAGCACACAATAGTCCCTTTCTCTGAGAGGTCCACTGTACTTCCCAATATTATCAGCAGAGAAAAATTTATAATATCTGGGTCCTGGGTCCATATTCAAACTGGAGCATTGACTTTGGATTCTTCTTGATTAACACTAGTCATTTCAAAGGATTAAGAACAAATCTTCCTTAAAAATAGGGTTCAGAGAAAGCTAGGTTTTGTCTGTAGAGTCTTCATAGGATGGAGAAGATCTACCAGGGTCATACTGTCTTTGTTTTGAAACAATCTGTGTCTCAGCTTTTAATCCGGACTTTCCTCCTTTAGGTTATCAAGTATTGGGTCTATGAGTCATAGTACACTACATGATGGCCTTACAAATAGCTTTGTGTAATTTATTTCAATTATGGAAGCATCATTCTAATAAAAAGGTACCCTTTGAATGAGGCAATGTGAAATTGTAACTCATGTGTTTTCACGAAGTTTAATTTAGACAGCTTTAATAATGAAGTGAAGAAATGAAATTTTTCTTTCCAGATGGGTAAACTGAGACATATAAAATGTGTTTCTCCTGATAACAGCAAAAAGCAATACAGCTGCAAATAAAACTCCAGGCCCTGGTTTCCAGTTCTCTGCTCTCATCAATAAAACAAAATCAACACTTTGCTTTCTTCCTCTAATTGCTGCATTTACATGCCCCAATTCTTTTACTAAATTGTATCTGTATTTAAATATAACTTGTATTTAACATACCCAGCAGAAGCTTTAACTTTTAAATAATTCCTAAGAGGCCTTGCTGGAGGTCATGGGATTTAATTTTGAAAGCCTAGGAGATGAGTTATGGCAGAAGTCAAATGATGGTCAGAGGTCATGGGCAAACCATTATTGTTATTGTAGGTGAAATCAATACTAAGTAATTCATTTTTCTTTTTTAAATTATTGAAAATATTATAGCAAAACTTTGAAACAACATTAAAATAAAATCAAAGGGTGACAAAGGAAAAAACAGTACCCATTTTCTCACTAAACTTAGTTTTAATTAAATAAGCAACAGTTAATTATCCTTAATTCTTATGTTTTCCAAGTCTATTTGTCAGTAGTGGTATATATTGGTGCGTATAATGGACAGGGTATGTTGAAATAGCTTAAAATTAGCAATGATCCAGATTTACAGACAATTTTGCGGCACATGTAACTATTGAAATCGACACATTCCTAGTTCCCAAGTACTGAGGATGATATTTAAGGTGAAAGATAGGGGATACGATTGAAAAGAAATGGTCATGATAAAATTTTCCAGCGTTTACACATCATAGAGTTGGAAAACACCGCCAAGGTTTTAAAAATTTTTGTCTCAATTCAAAGAGACAGGGAATAATGTAAAATTTAGACTTTAATATAAGAAAATATGTGAGATTTCACTGTTTTCACCAAGAAAAACACCCAGTTAAATTGGAGCAAACTGGGAGGTAGCTTTTGTGTGAGAAATAAAAGGAGAGGATAAGATTATATGGCTATGTCTTATACAAAATGCAGTATTTTAAAATATTCAGTTAGAGAAATGACATAATTTACACATTCTCAGAACAATGGAGCATAATTAGAAGGAGAGAGGAGCTGATGAACTAAACTAACGGCTTTCAGGAAACGCGTATAAGAGAAAGTAAGTTTTAGTGCTATAGTCAAAAGAAAAAACTGTTTTGGTAAAATAATAAACATGTAAAATTATTTAGAAAGTTTAGAGAATTTTTGGAAACTTTTCTATGATATTTAGTGTAAGGTGGCTTCATTTACCAGGATATAGAATGTGTAAATTGACTGAGAAAAGACTGAGATTTGAAGTTATTTTCGAAAATTGTCATGACACTAAATTTAAGCTATCCAGCAGTTGAGATGAATCACATCAGGAACTTAGCTGAGAAGTCTGAGGAGAGACACTAGAGTACTGAGGTTCTAAGATATAAGGTAGCCCAAAACACTGTTTTACCAAGTGTCATCAATTAATAACATCTTTGTCATTAGTATGTAAAGAATCAAGTATACATGACTGTATGCTTTAAAATGTATATTTAGGGCTGAGGAGATGGTTCACTCAATAAAGCACTTGCTATATAAGAATGAAGACTTAAGGTCAATACCCTGATATTCTTGTGTTAAAAAATAGAAGCCAGGTGTATTGGCATGAAATTATAATTCCACTGTTGAGAAAGCAGGGATGGGAAGGTTTCTAGGGCTTCCTGACAGTCAGTTTAGCTGAATCTGGCAGCTCCAGATTCAGTAACAGATACAGTCTCACAAAATAAGATGACGACCAAACAAATAAGACCTCAGCCCTCCACCTGCATGTTTACATGTGTCAACATATGAACATGAATGCACATATGCACACCATTTACATTTAATAATACTTAATTTAAGTTTAATAAACATTTTTAAAATGTACCCATATGAAATACACTTGGGAAAGGAAACACTCTTCTGTTAAGGTTTTTCAGTTAAGGTGGGGCTCTTTTCCTCAGTATTGGAGGATGTCTTCTGGCTGTGCTTTCGATATGGTTTGAGAATGTTTTCACTTTCATACTGGAAGTATAATAGGTAAAACCTTTAAAAAGCATTCTGAGAATGATTATGTAGATTTCAAAGGAATTTTAAGAGTTGTGGATTATTAGAAACCAACTGCATATGTTTTAGTTATTCTTTTTACTGATATTTGTAAATAGATACCTGAAAGAAAATGTTAAGGAAGAAAAGACTTGCTTTGTTCATACACACAATTCAATAAATCATGATAAAAAGACCTGGCAAAGCAGAAATGCATTCATCATGGCAGAGGAGCAAGAGGAAAGAGCCAGGCAAGGTCTCAGCACCCATGACCACAGTTATTGAGCCAAGTCACCTTCCACAGTTCTACTACCTTTCAATAGCTTAGTCAGATTTCTAATGCATCAATTGATTAAACTATTCATTATGCTGAAGACTCACGATTTGATTATCCCTGAAAATGCCACCACAGATTTTCATTAATAGCGGCATTTCTCAATATAATCAAGTGGGCAATCAAAGTTAACAATCAAAATCCAATTCTCAGCTTAAATCTTGATGCACAAATATAGCATTTCAAGCCATAAAATTCCACCCCTTGGATCCCAAAACCTCATATATATCTTACAGTGTAAAATACACTCAGTATATCTCCACAACTCCTTATATTTTTAATAGACCTGAAATTGTTCAAAAGCCCAAGTTCAAAGTCTCCTCTGAGACTCAAGGCAACATATCATTTAAACTCTATAATATTTAAATGACAATTTGTAAACTTCCAAGGCACAATGATATAGATAACATATTTCATTTCTAAATTGAGGAGTAGGAGAATAACAAGTGAGGATTAAACCAAAGCAAGACCTAAGCCCACCACAGTAAACTTCCAGTTCTGTATCTCTGTTTGGCATCTAAGTGAGTGCATTTGACTTGTTCTGTATACCTTCCTATAACCAGAGCAGCTTCACTAAAAAAATACCCTATCTTGAATTATATCAAACTTGAAACACATCCATCTAAAAGTGAATGTCACCTTCTACCCATCATTCCAAAGAACTACCTTTTGTTGTAGTTTTGCCTTTTTTATGTCAGTCATGGCTTTTACTTAAGGTCAGTGTGTATTGATAGTAAGTTCCCATGCTAAGTTCCACTCCTGTATCATTGCAGCTTCAGTGGCACTGCAATACTTTCTGAGTTAGAATGAAAATCGTCATTCTCGAAGACATGTTACTTGAGACATTTCTGAGATTTTTAAATACCAGTACCAATATGTAAATTACATTCTTTTAATTTGGTGTAAAATTCTCTTTATCCTTAGAATTGTGTAATCTTATTCTTCTAGGTGTAAATAAGACAAGACATATGAAAAATGTCAGCAAGTATAACAGTTGATGTGTAACGCTAAACATGTATTGGAATCATTTTAGGGATGAGTCAGAAATGGAAATGCTTGCTAGAGGAAGGTTTATTTTCCTGAACTGATGAATCAATGAAGATATAGCTTCTTCTACATCTTTGAAACCATAATCAGCATATGAAATTGTTTCTTTGAGTTCCAAGTGAAGCTTAGTATCTTAACTCACCTAAGACAACAGTATTGGGATAATATGAATAGCATGGAACTTATCTGACTCTGCTGAAAACAAAATGTACAAACTTTCATTTGCATTGTTTAGATTCATGGTAACAAATGAATGCCTTATTTGTCCAATTGAGTCAAGTATGGATCAATTATCTTTCACTTTCAACTTTCCTCCTTGTATTTTTCCTTCCCTTTCTCTTTCTCTCTTTTTCTTATTCTGATTCCTTCCTTATGTTTTTATTTATTTATGGATAGATTGATTGAGATAGAGGAGCTGGGCTTGTTATAGGAAGGTATGCAGAACAAATCAAATGTACTCACTTAGATGCCAAACACTTTGGTCTCAGCATATATAGTAGCAGGAAATGATCCTCCTACCTCACTCCCCAAACACTGAGATTATGTATCTTTGCCATGAGACCTAGATTCTTTATTTTGTATTTTAATCATAGAGGATGTAACATAGTAGCCACTTAATGGGAGATGATGTTAAGCTTTTATCTCAATTAAAGAAAAGTGTACCAAAAAATTGGTTAGATTAATAATCGAACTAGAAATCACTTTTCCTGTGTCTACAGTTATTTAACACTGGAAAAATAAAAATGTAAACCATTGAAATTCATATAGGATGTTCTCTTACAATTGCTTAATAATTTGGTTGATTCTAATTGCAGAACAAGGAGGAGATGAGAGCCCATATCTTGAATCAAAGAGAGAAGTATTTAGATTTTGAAAGATGCAGTATTCTTTTCTTTTGAATTTTAGACTAGAAATAAAAATAATCTTGATGACAAAATGAAAATTGATGAAAGCATTTTAAGATTGCAATTTGAATACATTTATTAGGTCATAAAGGAAGTTCTAATTTGAGAAGACTTCTGGTGTGTGTGGTGGGGGGATGTGGGTGTGGGGTAGCACACATGTGTACAGTTGCATATGCCTGTGTTCCAGAGTGCATACTCCAGAGAAGGACAGCATAAGGTTTCTCACTGAAACTGAAGCTTGACATTTCTCTTAGACTAGTTGTCCAGCAAGTGCCTGGGATCTACTTGTCTCTACCTTACAACACTGGGGTTACAGACATGAAGACCCAAGCCTTGCTTTCCCACAGGTGCTGGAGACACAAACTCATGTCCTTCCTTTGACAGAAAGCACTCTTACTCCATAAGCCATCTTCCCCAGCTTATGTGTTTTGGTATTTTTTTTATTTAGTTTTGTCTTTAGTCAAAAGAAAAAACAGGGCTTCACTGTAGTGAATAGGAGCATGGGCCTGCTTTTCGTCCCACCCGGCTCTCGCACAGCTAGCTTATACCCCAAAATAACAATACACAAATTGTATTCATTTAAG
>LOJH01005562.1:6702-23356 GCA_001685095.1 Ellobius talpinus | reverse complement strand
CAGACTCACAGTGCCATCTGCACACACAGACTCACAGTGCCATCTGCACACACAGACTCACAGTGCCATCTGCACACCCAGACTCACAGTGCCATCTTCACACACAGACTCACAGTGCCATCTGCACACCCAGACTCACAGTGTCATCTGCACACACAGACTCACAGTGCCATCTGCACACACAATGCAGTAATACTTCTCACTACATATGATGCCCTCAGATATCTTCTACCTTATTCTGCTCCACTTTATTAAAGGGGAACCATCAGCAGATCGCAGCCCTCCCTTAAATCGTTTCCATGATCCACAAATAGGCAATGACCCATGTGATGATTTCAAAATCTTCAGTCGGCCATTGGAAAGGAATGTTGGGCAATTCTTGAGATGAGAATCACTCTTCTGCTCTCATGCTTGACTTGTAAAAATCACAGGACTTCAGGCTGAAAAGATGGCTTGGCGCTTAAGAGTATGCGCTGCCCTTGCAGAGGACCAGCCTCTGACATTCACATTCAGCAGCTCACAGCCACCTGGGCTTCCAGCTCCAGGGGAACCAATGCCTCTTCTGGCTCCATGGGCACCTATGCTCATGTGTGCTTGAGCTTTGTGTGTGTGCATGTGCGCACAAACACACACACACACACACACACACACACACCATTTAAAATATAAATGAATAAATGAACCAGCCACCAGGAACCAGTGTGGTCCACGGAGAGCTTTGCCTCATTATAATGGTATCTACACGTCACCAGCCTTGCAAACTGTGTGTTCCCTTCGTGCTTCTGACACCATGACACATCCAAGAAAGAGATACAACTCTCTCTGGAAAAAAAATCCCCTCTCGCTCCTAGGATTTCCCACTTTTCCTCACCTTAACACAAGAATAACCACCCCACCCATTAATTACAGTCTCTGCCCCCTCTCACCTGGAGAGTATGAGCTTTGCTCTGAGATAAACTTGCTCCCAATTCTTTATTTTGCCTCTTCTCTGAATTTTTTCCTCAACAGTGATAAGAGCCATGACACAGCAGGTGGAGATCTCTGCCAGCTCTTTCTGTGCCTCAGATCTTCCCAGCCTCCACCACCGACCCTCTGTCTGCTGTCGTGAAGGCTTCCCTCACAAACTGTCTCGTCTCTTCTCCCACTGTTTCTGTAACAATGTCCTCAGCAACCATCCTACCTGCACTTTACTCCTAAGTGGTTTGAAAGACACCACTTTCAGAAAACAGAGCCCCGCCCCTCACTCTGGCCGCTCCTCCCGGATCCTGGCTCACAGTTTCCTGCTTCCTCACTTTGGTGACTCAGAGTTCTTATACACATAGGCCACTCTAAAATACTGCCTCTCTCTATTCCTCTTCTGTAGCTAGGCGCTTACACACACTAGCCCCGCCCTCACTCCCACTCCTGGCCTGGGGAACCCTGCAGTAGCCAGGTGGCCCCGACTTCATGTCTTTTCTTCACCAACAAACTAACAAGAGGAAAGCCTTGGTTCTGTTATGACCTATGTTCTTAGAACGGAAATGAGATGGTGCTGGCAACAGGGCTAAGGCTTTCATGACACCCTCTACCCTTAGCTCAAAGGATAAGCAGACCAGCAAAGGGCAGGGCTGGACCCTCAGATTACAGATGAGGAGGCAGAGAGCACTAATTTCCCCCACTTCAGTTGAAGGGGAAGGGGCAGAGCCTTCCAGCTTCCCACACATGGTTTGTTCTTTCCATTTCTCTGGCCTCCTCCAAGAGTAATGGAACTGATTGTCTAGTATAAGACCCTGAGTTCAAGCCCCAGCACTGGAAAATTAATCAAAATCAAACAACTTAAGTCCACCTCACTGTCCACACAGCCCAAGAAAAGACAGCTTGAATGTTTTCCTTCCAGCATGGTAGTGCAAAGAAATCCATAAGGGCCATGACTGACATGGTATCTTGTAGCTGGATTAGGGGAAGCCCCTGGGGCCCCCATGCTAAAATCTGCCTGTGGTATGTGAGTACCTAGGAAAAAACAAGGCTTCTTGAACTCTACAAAAACTCGGAAGCACAGTGTCTCAGAAAAGACTGTCCTCAGAAACAAATAAAGTAAGACATAACCTTTTATATTTGTTTCATTGGAAAAGTCAAGTTTTAATACTCAGAAAATGATCAGAGTGAACTTTTGCCAAAATGCTAACAGGCACGTGTGATGGGGGATATTTCCTCTCTCATGTTTGGGGACCTCATGAAATGGAACACCTACCTTCTTCAAAAGAGACTTTGAAGCCATAAAAATGTTTATAAGCTTTGACTCAATAATCCCCTTCTGGGAAGGTAGCCTAAGAAAATACCCTGAAATATAGCAAAAAGCCGTATGCAGAAAAATATCTATCAAAGAGCTACTCAGCTAAAAACTGGAATCAACCCACATATTCAACAAAGGGAAAGGAGGGTAGTTAAGTCTAATCCTTGAAGAAATATTCTATAGCCATTAAAAATGAAGGATATAAAATTTATTAAGGGTCATAGAAAATGCTTATGATAAAATATTAGGTGGAAATGCTTGAAAAATATTCAGATACACACAAGTTGTAAAAGCAATAAGGAAATGTAAAAGTATAGTTGTCACTGTGTCAAAAGGAAGGCCTATGGATTTATACCTTTCACTTTTCTCTTTTGTTATTTTTGTCTCACCTTTTCAAAACAGCTGAACTCTCTTTAAGAAAAATCAATAGATATTATTATTGATTTAGCCAGAAACATCAATAACAAGATTAGAAGTTGGAAGGAAAACTACCTGTTCCATCATTAATTGTCTTTAGAATGTACCCAATTTTTAATGAGATAAATATAAATGTATGCAAAAAAAGAAAAGAAAATTTTTTTAATGGAGTTTTGTTCTACACACAAAAATGCGAGATTCCATTACTGCAGAAACCATCCTGTGTTTAACCAACCTCTTATTTCTGTGTTGTTTGGTTGCTATGGACACACATACAAGGACTGTCTTGTCGAGGAGCTCTGAACTGATGCTGAGTGTCTCAGAGTTCCTATTTCATCCACAGCACTCTCTGTGCCTGGACCAGTTGTTTGTGGGAACTGAATTTGGGAAACGGGTCCCATTTCTCATCCAGGAAATTTGGAGACAGAGGGGAATTTGATGGGAGCTTTGGAGTAGAAATCTCCTCCATAGGTGCTGTAGATCCAGTGATGAGGGCAGGAGGCAGACGTACAGGGTCTTCCAAGTATGACAGAGTCAACGTCCTACCCCAGGACTAACCAAGCCACTTCACACAAGAGCCAGAAAAAGAAGGACCCACTAGTTGGCTCAGAAGGTAAAGGTGCTTGTGGCCAAGTCTGATGATTTGAGTTCAATACCCAGGACCCACAAGGTAGAAGGAGGAAACTGATTCTCACAAATTTTTCTCTGACCTCCACACATATGCCACACTCAATCAACTACTGTACTTTTTTAAAAGAAGGGAAACAAAGGTATCTGTCCCTACCATTTGTCACTGCATTAATTAAGGCACCATAAAATCTCAGCATACTAGGATACATTTGATGCGGGCCATGATATCAAGGGTCAGGAAGTTAGGCTGTATTCAGCTGGGCGGTTCTCTTGCTCTTGGTAGCGTTTGAAGACACTCAGCAGGAGACTGTGTTGGGAGAATCTGAGGCTTTTGCAAGAGCATCTTCACAGTGGCCACATCTCTGTCCTGATGACTGCCACCTCCAGAGTGGTTATCCCGACAGTCCAAGGCAGAAGCATCAGGGCTTCCTGTAGGAGCTCAGATATCTCAGACCATCATACACTTAGTCAAGAAGGACACTAAAGCCAGCCCAGGTTCAATGCAAAGGGATTAGAACTCCACCTCTCAAGGAGAGCGGCAGCAAAAGCTTGGGGATCATCTTAGGCACACAACAGAACCACTTTACGTGGGCTCACTTGGGAAAAAAAAGTTGTAAATGGGGGTGGGGTGGGCAGACAAGAGCATGAAGGTAGAGTTCTTGGGCAGGCTGTAGGTGCTGCAGACAGGTAGGGCATTTGTTTACTTACTTGTCCTATTATGTATTTACAGACAAATATCTCAATATTATAGCCCAGGGGGCTGGCCTCACTCAGGACTCCCCTGCCTCAGCCTCCCAAATTCTGGGATGACAGACAGGAGCTGCCACATTTGGTGACAGACCATTTTGAGAAGTCTTCTCAATACGATCATGACACATGACATTACTAGTCCACTTGGGTCCCAGTCTCCCGCCCCAGGCATCCATCTGTGATGGAAAGTGTTCATGTCAACTTAAAAGCCTCTAGAATCACCTGGGGAGGTAGGGCTCTGGCTGTTTCCTCCTGGGGTTATCTTGGTTGCTTTCTTTCTACAGTGTTTGGGTAAGGACCCTTAAGAGGCACCTGACCACCTAGTTATCATTTCCCTAACCCTGCAGTCAGTCCAGGATCCCATGGGTAGAAGAGCAACCCAGACCCATCACCCCCTGGTGAGGTCCTGGAGAACACACTTCCCCCTAGTGCAAGCAATAATCTTATGGAAATGAACTTCTTATCCAGCAATATGGACTTCTCCCTGGGTCAGCTTGAGGCCGGAACTGAGATAAAAATCAACCAGATCACAGCTGGCCCTAGACTGCCTAAGTCTGCAGCCCTCTCACTCTGCCCCATCCACCACCTAATGCATGCGTCAGCTCCCAGAGACAGCTGAGATGCTCAGTGCCTATCATCCCAGTCGGCCTGCACAAAGACCAGTGGGATTCACCAAGAGCTTGGTCTTGAAAGCAGGGGTGGGGCTGCTGCACCTGGCACTCACTTTCCAGCAAGCCTGTTTCTGCCCCTAGTGGCTCTTCTGGGCTTTCTCTGGATTGGGGGCAGTGGTCTGCATACAGAGATTGTAAAAAGCTTCCCCAGTTCCCCTAAATCATAGCAGGGTGAGGAATCCCTACCTGGATGATTCTGGGTGAGGGCTCCAGGTAACACTGGGACTAACCCTACCCAAACCTGGAAAAGAGATGCTCTCATTCTGGTCTCAAGCCAGAGGAATCTGGGTCACCTTCTAGGATTATTTTCTTGTGTTCTTAGAATCTTTGATAATCCCAGGAAAGAGAGAAAATGAACGGATAAAAGTTAGCTTTTCTCTAATAATACTTTGTGGGGGATACTCAGAAACAAAGGTATGGACGGTTTAAGAAAATATAGACCCCTCAAGCACCCAAGTCATGTGTTTACAGCTAGAGGATTCCCCAAGCCTAGCTTCAATTCATTTCTTGCAACGAAGTGTTGAAAAGCTTTCAGAATCTCATGCACCACGCCCCTCTGATGGACATCTCAGAATGAATTAGAGACCACCTAAAACCACTGGCATATACTGGGGATTGGGGTATCATGTTGAGCCACAGCGATTGAGAGACAGGCATCTTTCAGAATAAATGTCAAGCATTCTTTTTAGATGAGTTATCCTTGCGAAGGTTCCCACTGCTGAATATCCCATCCCTAATTCAAACCGCAGCTGCTGGATGATTCCGGGTGATTCTGGGACTCCTCTACCCAACCCTGGGAAACGGATGCTCTCATTCCGTTCACAAGCCAGATGGATCTGGCTCGCCTTCTAGGATTTTTTTTTTCTTGGAATCTTCACATAGCCAGTGAATGCACAGGAGTCTGGAGGATGGGTGTTCTCACAATATGTTCCCTGGACCAGCAACACCAGGACCCTGGGAACTGTTAGGAGCCCAGACTCTCCTGCCTACTGAAGCAGATGCTCAAAGGTGGAGCTAAGCCTTCCAGGTGATTTCCCTCAGGGCACAGAGAGTGATGGTTTATCCTGACTGTCCGCTTGATTAGATTGACAACAGCCTAGAAGAGCACACTTCTGAGTGTGTCTGAGAGCTTTTCCTGGGAGGACATCCTAAGAGGAGAAGACCAACCCTAAATGTATAGGCCAGCACCCCCTAATGGGTAGGGAATAAAATTGGAAAACGGGAACAAAATGGGGAGACAGGAAAAACCCAGCTTACTCTCTCTCTCTCTCTCTCTCTCTCTCTCTCCATCCCTCCCTCCCTCCCTCCCTTCCTACTCCCCTCCATCCTGGCTACATAAGGTGATCTGCTCGACTCTGCCATGTCCTCCTTGCTATGGTGGACTCAAACCTCCGAAACTGGAAAAAATAAACTACCCCCTTCTAAATTATTTCTCTTGGGTTTTGTCACATGGTTGAGAGGAGCACAGATAAACCAGGCATGAACACAGGTCGCTTCAAAATGCCAGCAATGCCACTCACTCCTTGACCAGGTCATTTTCCATCATGCACCTCGGTTTCCTCACAATGCAATGAG
The DNA here is from genome assembly GCA_001685095.1 of Ellobius talpinus. Classification (NCBI taxonomy): domain Eukaryota; kingdom Metazoa; phylum Chordata; class Mammalia; order Rodentia; family Cricetidae; genus Ellobius; species Ellobius talpinus. The sequence goes on along the minus strand of LOJH01005562.1, from coordinate 17,041 downwards.
TGGAAACAGCCCCTACCTCTCCGAGGATGTTTGAGGATAAAGGGAGTGAATTCAAGGAGTGTCTTTATCCCCCCACTCCCTGGGACTGGGAAGGGTGTAAGACCAGGGAGGCACACAGGGTCTTGGAGTGACTGTCTCTCTAAACATGACATCAGAAGGTGCTAGCTCACCTTACCGAATTCCCAGCCAGTCCGTGGTATTTCAGAAATGTTCCACAAATGGCTGCTACTGTTTCATGTTGTGGAGAAATCTGGATTTTCATCCATCTTCACAGATTTGCCCAGGTAGAGCTCTGGAGTCAAAGGCTTTGAGAGTTTGGTGTAGAAGAAAGAACAGTGGTTTTACAGTTCACCAACCGATGTCCTATGCACAAGGAAGGACACCTAGCTCCCTAAGAAGACCTCTGGTCACTGTCAAAGCTCCATCCTCTCCTTCCTCAGAGAGAGTCAAGGCTGCTCTTGGGTTTGGATTCTCATCTGTGACCACTGCACTCTCCATGTCGTATGAGCCTCAACAGCGTGTGGAGTCCAGTTCCGGTCAAAAGTCTCAGAATGAAGAGTCAAAAGGATAGTTTCCACCTGTCCAGAAGCTACAAGCTGATACCTAACATCACCCTAACCCAGTACGCTGATGTTCTCCCTGAAGGCTGGACAAGACAGACACTGGCGTCTGCTCTCTCTCTCTGATGCTCTGCTATCTCAGAGATTCTAGAAAGTTGCTGAAGTCTAGAGAAGTGAAAGACATTCAGATCAGAAAAGAATCGAAACACCATCATTTTATAGACGGTGTCATTAGCCAGGGAGAAAACCCCCTGCACCCACACTGAACCTGCTAAAACAACGGGCCAGTCTGAGGAGTTGCAGTGCACCAGCAATACATAAAACACGCTGTCTCTTCATACCAGAAACACAAAACTTGGGAAATAAAAAATTTAAGTAATCCTTTTTTTCCCTAATTTTATGAGACAGCATCTTGCTACGTAGTCCAGAGCAGTCTGAAACTTGAAGTGATCCTCCTGCCTCAGCCTTCCCAGTGCAAGGATTACAGGTGTATGCCACCACATCTGACTAAGAATACTATTTAAAATAGCATAAAATATAAAACGCTCAGGGACAAATCTGGTTCAAAATGCGAAAAGTTTACAAAGAAAACTTCACACGTGACTGAGAGATCCCTGCTCAACTCAGGATCCTGAAGATTTACAGCTGCTTTCTACGCCCAGCTTTGTAACTTTGGCCTTTACGTTCATCCTTTGGTTTACTGGGAACTGATTTCCTTATCTGTGTGAGCCAATGGTTTAACTTCACTCTGCTGCATATGGACACATTGTCCCAAAGCCATGGTTGAAGAGTGCCCTTCCTGAATCAAATCACCTTGCAGAAAGTCTTCCCATCAAAACCGTGAAGTCTTAGTTCTCAACTCTCAAGTTCTATTCCATTGAGCCTCATGTCTGACTCTGCCAGTACCACACAGGGTCACTTTGCGGCAGACGTGCGGTGAAACCTGTGGTTGTTAAGTAGGAGTCTTCCTAATGCATTCTTTTTCAACACTGGATTCTAGGCTTTCATGACGGACTTTCACTGAAGATGTACAAGGAGTTTAGTGGAGAAAGCATAGACTTGTCAACACATTTGTATTTGTTACTGTTCTCTGTGGCAACAGAAGTGAGGAAGGAGTTTATTCTGGCTCACGGTTTGAGGGGACCTAGGCCATCACGGGAGGAGGGGGATGATGCGAGTGTGGAGTGACTGGTCACTTGGTGCCTGCAGAGAGATGAATGCTAGCACTCGCCCACATTCCCCTTTCCCTCAAGTCCGAGACACCGGCCTGGATGGTACTGTTCACGTTCAGGATAGCTCTTCCCTCCCATGAGACATGTCTCCTAGGTGATTCCAAATCTAAGAGCAACCATCACAAACAGAACTCAGGACAAGATGTGTAACTATTTATTTCCACTCTCCTTTGCCTGTGATTACTTTGTTTGGCTCAAGTCCTGCTCCTGAAAGCTTCTGTTCTAGAAGCCATCTCCTAACTTTGTTCCAAAAACATAAAAGTTGTTTAATTATGTCTATATATTCTTGACTTATGCTCTATGTGTTCAAAGGCTGTGCCTTATCTCTCCATCCATAGATGGTTTCCTGAGCTCTGTGAGCCTGAGAAGCTTAGGGACAAAAGACTGATGCATCTAAGAAGATGTCCAAAAACATCTTCTCCAAGTCCCAGACAAGTCCCATGCTCTGCTGGCTGCTCTGAGGGACCTGGGTTGCGATCACAAGGATTCAGTTATCTCCTGGGTTTCTGACACGAGTAGATGGATGGAATATCTTCCCTCACACGGAAGGAAAAAGAGCTCCTCAGCCTCCCCATCCATGCCCCACCTTCTCCAGCATTACCTGGGAGCTGGGATCCCATCACCAACCCGTTGAATCAGAAACTCTGGGCTGTGCTCAGCAATGTGTTTAATCAGCCCATGGGTGGCTCCAATGCACCAAGGCTGCTAGCTAACCTGCTGAAGCCAGATTACCACAATCTGACAGCCTGCTTCGGCCGTTTGAAACCCATTACTCAAAACCCTCCAGGTCTCACTTCCTATTATAAAACTGGGATGATAATGGTACCAGCTCTCCTGAGACTTACTTGTTTACCTTTTTTTGTTGGTGGTGTGACAAAATTCACAGCAGAAACAACTTCATAGGGGAAAGGTATCTTGTGGCTCTTGATTTCAAAGAGAGTTTAGTCCAGCAAGAACAGTGGTGGCCCCAAGGCACAGGAACAAATGGTGTGTGCTCTGCACAGATGGGGATGCAGAGACCACAGTTGTAGAACCTCCAAATACTCTCCTCAGGTGTCCCATCTACCTCCTAAAGACTCCATTGCCTTCAAAATAACTCCACAAGCTGGGGACCAAGCTCTCAAAATATGAGCCGTACAGGGAAAGCATTTCATACCCAAGCCATAACAAGACTTTTGTTCAAATGAATATGGGGAGACATAAATTGTTTAGGGATGACTTAATTATTAGCATGCAGGTCTCTCTTGTCTCAGCTGCTTGTAAAGTCTCAATGGCATGTGTGACATTTAAATAACAGCCCTTAAATTTCAATAGAGGTACTTGGAAATGACAGGCTTGCTTATTTTCAGACCAAGCAAGGTACTTAGAATCATCTTCAGCACACAGGGTGAACAGAGCTCTGAGGTAAGGAACGATCCTTCCAGGGTCATAATGAGACTGTGGGTCTGGGATCTATGCTGTTTCCAAACAAAGCATCTGCATCCTGAGCTCTCAGTGTGCGGACCTGTGGGCTCGGACAACAGTGTGTGGGCCTGTGATCTTGGGTAACACGGGGCCCTGTATTGATGTACTCTGGCAAAGAAAGATGTGATTAACTCTGATAGAGTTACTGATGTAGAAGTTCTTTGCAGGAGCCAGCTTGTGCCCTGACTCATGGATGCTCTCTTACTTTTCTGATGAGGTAGAGTAGATGCTGGACTGCAGAGGGGCTGGACAGACTGAACCAGCTCCCACCCCCAATATTTCTTCTCTGAGTGCATAAACTTGAATGAGGTACCTCACCCTTCAGAACTGCCTTCTGCTCTTCTGTAATCTCATTTTGTCATTGTTTTTTTACAGGCAAGGTTTTGTTAAATTGCCCAGGCTGGCCTTGAACTAACTATGTAGTACAGGCTAGCCTCGAACTTACCATCTTTCTGTCTCAACCCCTTGAGCATTGGGATTTGGGGTAGATGACTCTGACTGTCTTTTTTCTTCTATAAAATACTGTATTACCCAGCTTCCAGAACCACCCTAGGGCTCAGCTTATATAATGTGACTGTCGTGGGAGCCCACTACAAACTGTAAAGTGCGAGCACCAGCATGGGATAGGAAGGTGCTGGGGAGGCAGTGGGAGAGTTTGCTGAAGATGCACACTGCTGGTCCTGCAAACTCCCCAGGCCTCTGCGGTCTGGCAAAGCTGGCTGAGGCACTGTGTAGCCCTGTGGGCGGAAAGTGGAGGCTGGTGGAAAATCAGGCAGAATGTGTGGTCTGACCCTTGCCGGGGAGTGGCCTAGGCATGTGGGCATGTGCCATCCACTCAGCATGGTCTGCCTATGCCCTGCTTCCTGGTTCACTGCAGGCCCTCTGGAAACAGGACCAAGGAATCGGCTTGCAGTGAGCAAGGGTGTCAATTCACGGAATGAATATGGACAAGAGTCCCTGTCTGGTGTGTCCTCCCAAACAGGTGGCTTGGCCTCCGGGATCCCACCACGTTTCTATTATTCCTCCCACAGAGAGTGCATGTGTCCTAACATTTCCCTACCAAGTTCCCTTTCCTAAACAATAGTAAATGTGCCCACCCCACTGGGCATCCAGACCCCAAACTTAGCTTCCAGGAGACTGATTTCTGATCGGGAGGACCGGAGCTGGGGTTCAGGCAGCTGGATGTGCCTTACCCTTTGAGCCTTAGTTTCTCCACCTGCAAAACTAAAAATCTTCAGTGTCCAAGTCTGGGACCCAAGATCAGTGAGCTGATATTGGTGTGGAAACCTGGCTAATAGGTCAATGAGAGGCTCTACTATTGCCCAAGATCCCACCCTGGGAAAAATCGAGATGTCTGAGACCTTTAGAGGCCCGAGAGCCTCACATGGGAGCTATATACATTTCTTTTAGGTTTTTGGAAAAACTGGAGACCATCTGAAAACACCCCTGCCCTGGGGTGCCATTGGGGGTGGGGTGGGGAGGGAAGAAGGGTATCTTAAAGCTTCTTGTGCTAGACACTCTAGATCCTGGGACATCTCAGCTGTGCTGAAAGCCAGCCAAGCCTCTTGAAAGAAGCCTGCATGGTCAGAGGCAGCTGGGCTTGTGGTGAGTCCAAGGTAGACCCCAGGCGGGGCCACTGCGTGAGCAAGCCCGGCCCAGAGCCAGGGCATGAAGAGGAGGCAACATCAGAGGGAAGCAGGCAGCTCCAGTTATAGTCTCCGGAACCGAACCTCAGCGCCCCTCCTGCCTCTCTGATGCTGAGCATGCCAAGAGGGCAGGAAATGGTTATTTCAAAGGCTGGGCTAGCTGTTTGGCAAAGGGTTCAGAGTCAGAGGCCCCAGCACTCGAAGGACCTGCAGAAAGCCTTGCCCATTTCTTTCTTTCCTTCTCCTTTCTTCCCTGGCCTATCTGACATAGACAGACTTATCTTAGAGATCAAGACCAAGGAAGAGAAACCTAGGTACCCGAGGGAGAGAAAACTCAGGCTTTAGGTGGATAGAGGGATGTGGGTGGGCTCTCCTACAACAAAAGATCACACTGATAGGAATGACACAGAATCCCTCACCTTTGCCTGTGCCTCAGCTGCTTCTCCCCCTGCACACTGACACTTTCCGACACCCAGGCGAGGATTCTTATTCCCATTGCCTAGAAAAAGAAACAGAGATCCAGAAAGATGGCCACACCACAATCCTCAGCTAGCTTTCACTGAGGACAAACGGATTTGCCAAGCAAGACAAGATTATCTCATGTGACTTTCCGGACTCTGTGAAAACCATGAGAGGGCAGTTCTCATTCTGCAAACATGATGTGGAGATGCACAGAGGTCAGAGAAAGATGGTTTGGTTGGCATGATGTGGAGATGCACAGATGTCAGAGAGATGGTTTGGTTCTGTAGGACATCAGACCCCATACTTGACACCACTCTGCCCAAGGATTGCCTGGCAGGACACTGACAGGGTCAGCCTGCATCTTCTGACTAAGAGGTACGGCAGCCCAAAGTATAGGTTCATGTGATAGAGTGCTATGGGAGTCAGGGAGGTGAAAGGTTGGGGTGGACGGAGGAAAGGTACCCAGGAAGGTTGCTAAGCAACCCACCTAACAGTTTCTAGATCCTGCCTTTTTTTCCCCTATTCTCAAGTTGTCTCTTCTCGCTCTCCAATTTTTTTCTTTTCTTTTTTGGAGACATGATCTCATATATCCCAGGCTGACCTTAGTGAAGATGCCCTTGACCTTCTAATCCTCCTCCATCACCTCCTGGGTGCAGGGATTATACACATGTCCCGCCAGGCCTAGTTACATGATGCTGAGTCTCATATCCAGGGCTTCACACATGCTAGGCAAACACTATGCCGACCAAGGGTACTTTCCCAGGCCCCCATTCTACAGATTATTAAGCGTCTTCCCTGTGCTTAATGCTAAGGTGTGCTCACAGTGGATGAGGCAGACACTGTGCCTGCCCTAATGGAGCCTGTACTCCAGCGGCCTGCACAGCCAGGCCGGCCTGTTGAGCCTAAGTGGCCCACCTCCGAAACTTGTCTCCTCTGTGGCTCTTCTTCCAACTCTTCCCAATCAGATCACACGTCACCTCACCCACAACAAGTTGCTGTATTGGCAGTGGAATGGCACCCCTCCTGCCAGGCTCCTGTGACCACCAAGGAGTGTTTATCAAGCTTCTGGGCAGTCATATTGGTCTGGTGCGAATTTCAGGTGGATGTAGGGAAAAGGGAATAGGATGAAGATGTGCTAGGCCGCATGGTATGAACATCCGAGATTGTGTCTGACTCTGGAATCATTCATTCAGCTCATTCATTCAACTCACTGATTCAACAACTGTGTCCTGAGCCCTAACACACAGTGTTCCAGCAATGGATCTTCAGTAGTGAACCAAGCAGGGGCAGAGCCTGGCCTGTGTGATATTTTAAGGAAAACAACCAGATGTCTAAGTCAATGACCAAATTCCTATCCAGACTCCTGATGCTCAGAACCTGGGGAAGGTGCCTGATGCCTATGTGGACCCACAGGCCAAATGTTTATCTAAACCAAGTGAGCTCCTGAAGCCAACCCACCTTCCCCTGCACTGTGAGGGTTTCAAAGAACTGGAAGGAGATTGTGTTGGAATTACTCTTCCCTGCCTTGGGAACCCAGGGCCACTGAGGTGTCAGCCTGAGGTTTGGATTAACTAAAATAAACTAGACTTTAGAGTCACTTAAATGATTCAATTTCAGGAAACACCAGGCCCAGGGACAGCAATAACAAAAATAATCAGTACAAACATTTACACACTGTGAGCCAGCCCTGCGAGAAGCCCCCTGTTCCCCAGACAGATGACTAGGCTGCATCGGAAGGAAGGGGAGGCTAGCAGGGGTGACCCTGATCAGAGCTGTCCCCTGGGATGGCCATTGTTCACTCAGGCTCCACTGTCCCCTGAACTACAGCAGGCTGTTGGGCTGGTTCCTTTGAAATCCCCAGGACTTTAATGGCAGAAAAGACAGGTCTTGCCAACAAAGAGAAGAATCTGACTCCCTAAACAGAAAAACTGGGCTTAGGGGAGGGATTTCCTAGAAACTTCTGAGGTGCCTTAATACCCTGAAAAGAAAGCTGGAAACACATTTATTGGGCACTTAATATATGCCAGGCACTTTGCTAGGCTTCTCTTCATGCCATCATTTGCCAGATGCTATTTCAACATAGAGCTATAACTGGGCATGGAATAGATATTGGCAGCCCTTGGGGTTGGCCAGGATGTCCCCATATAGCTGTCCCACTCAGCAGAATATGTAATACTTTTTTATTCTATTTGTGCACCTGTGTCTCTGAACATGCAAATTCCCACCCCTGCCCATCTGTGATCCAGCAGCTCAGGAATTACCACTGGGCAGCTGGGAACCCAAAGACTCAAGGCTCAGCCAGACCCAACTGGCCTTCTCATTGCTCTCCATCACTCCTTGTCTGGCCCCCTTTGGTGGCTACCAGGCATGTGGGCACCTTGTCCAGCCCCCAACAACTGAGATCTCAGACCCTTTCTTACAGTTTCCCAACCCCTGCTGCCCCAAAGCCTCCTTCCTGGCTGGCCACCTCCCTCCTGGTTCACCCTGTCCTCTAATGGTCTGAGCGCTGCCTTTCTGCTGGGGCTTCTATCTCCCTTTTCTTCTCACTCACGCCCCTGAATCGCTTTCTCCAGCCTAGACTTCCAGCCCGAGCTGGCCCAGGGCCACAGCCTGCTGGACGTTTCTCCCAATGTCCTACTGTCGTCTCAAACTCAAGGATTCCCCAAATAGCTGAGGCCAGGCTCATCCCTAGGCTTCTTCCCACTTCGTTTCTTTCCCTCCTCTTCTTTTCCTGTTCCCATCTCTCGTTCACATGGTATCATGTGCATTTATACCATAAACACCTCAGAATGTTTGTTACATGCCATGTACGGTGCTGGGGAGAGTCCAGGTTCCCTGGCCTGGTGTCATGGCCTATCTGGTTTCCTTTCACTCCAAGAAGTCTGCCTGATAGGAGATGAACTAAGGATGATGCTGTTGGCTCTATCTGCTGACATATTCTCAGCCAGGTACACAAGCACACAAACTCCTGTACACACCCAGAGACGGGTAAATATGTAAACTCATGGGGACATTGACACACCTGCATGTGGATCTGCCTGTCAGGTTCAGAAAATAAAAAGAGGCACTGGTTACATCTGTTTTCAGGTTGTGCTTCCCTGAGTATAAGGATGCCCAATAGGAAACTTTGGACATAATTACCGTTAGGTCTCAAATCTGGGACAAATGGCGGGGGTGCCTTTTTAACATATCAAAGTTGACCTGGCTACCAAGTTCTCCCAGCATCCCTCAGTCCCTGCCTGTTACAGGGGCCTCCTGGCTGGCATACTCCACCCCCTACACTAAATTTCTCCAACTCAGAGGTTGGGTTGCCCCTCCCTATATAATCCAGCCATTTTGGCTCCCTGGTCTTTTCATCTGCTCTCCTTTGGGCCTCCCATCTGCTGCACCTGGTTCCCCTCCACCTCCTGCCTCTCCTCACATGGCACAGCTCAGTCAGGTCCTGTCCACTCTGGACTCTCCCAGATGTCCCTGTCTCTGGCTATGCTCTCCCACATATCTGTAGTAAACTCTCTGCTCCACCACACCTAGGAGCTGCCATGTCCCTTCCTTTTTATTTCTGTTTTTCATTCATCTGGTGCTGAAACCCGGGACCAGTCATGTCATTTCCTTTTTATTTCTTTTATTCATCAACTTACACTAAAAAATAATTCATTACTCAACTGAAATTCAAATATTATTGATCATCCTCTATTTAATCTGGTGGTCTTATAACAGGAAAGGCTAAGCCGACATGGATTATGCACAGAAAAATTATACAGCTTAAATGCTTGTACACACTATATACCCTCACACAAGCAGTTCACATGTCAATATATACCTCACCCAACACATACCTCACACCGCACACTAATGGGAATCTCAGGATCTGAGAGCAAACTGGGGCAAGCTACAATAGTGGCCAGCTGCCAAGGATGCTCTGGGGATGTTTATCCATGAATAAAGATCGCATAAACCCAAACTTCTGGCTATTCAGCTCCTCAAATGCATGCCTACAAGACTCCTCAAAGTCATCCCTACATGAGAGCTCCATATCCTGGCTGGCAGGGATAACAAAGGAGAGAGGAGCTTCCAGGATCTGAACCTCTTCTTGTCTCTTGAGTTTTCAGATTTCCAGAGCACAATCCAGTGCCCTTGAACTCACTTTCCAAACAGGACCTCTTTGTCCAAATCCAGTCACCCTGGGATAAAGGAAAAGCCACCGCATTTGATGCCAGACAGAAAATGGCTCCAAATCCTGACTGATATTTGCATGCTGTGTCCTTGGACAGGCCAATTAGCATCTGGGAATAACGTGGACGTTCTGTTAATGGCTGTGAGGATGTAGTGAGGATTACTAAGTAGAAAAGGTACATGGAAGATGCTTTTAGAGATTTTTATATTGCGATGTGTACTAGCTCAGATAGCGAAGTGCTTGCCTTGTCAGGATGAAGACCTAAGTTTGGTCCTCAGACACCACATAAAAATGCCAGATGTGGTAGCTTGTAATCCCACATTGTGGAGGCAGAGACAAGAGGATCCTTTGGGCTTAATGGACAGCCAGTGTAGTCTAATTGGTGATCTCCCAGCCAATGGGAGACCGTGTTCAAAGGAAGTAGGCAGCGTACCTGGGAATGAGGCCTGAGATTGTCCTTTTGACCACACATGTGCATGCACATACATATACATATGCATATATGCACAAGTTATTATACATTTCTATGGCAAATAATCCATGTTTTCAGAATTGTGAGTCCATATGAAAAAACAAACATTTATTTCAATTGGATTCAGAGATCTAGTGGCCTCTCAGGCTGGCAGTGAAAAGCACAGAAGAAAAGGAGGTGGAAATCATTAACTGTGATCAATTAAACATATTCGTTGTAGGGCTGGAGAGATGGCTCAGCAGTGAAGGGCAATAAGTTCTCCTGCAGAGAACCCCTGTTCAGTTCCCAGAACCCATGTCAGACACCTCACAACTGCCTCTAATTTCAGC